>KK100066.1:8215-31581 GCA_000611695.1 Rhizomucor miehei CAU432
CCGAATTTTATCAGTTGCTTCCTTTTCAGGGTATAGCATAGTTACTTGAAGGAATTGAACTTGTCAGGACTGATATGGGACCTGCAAAATGCTCCTTTTGCAACACAGAATGTTGCATCTGAACATTTAAGGGAAAGAATCTTTCCTTGCAGTTTTTTTCATGCTGGGTACTCTGAACCCGAAGATTGGGAACAAGTTTTTCGTTCGTGGCACCCAAGCACAATTTTCTTTTTCCCTCTTTCCTCTCTCTTTCCTCTCTCTTCCCTCTTCCTTTTTCCTTCCTTTTTTTCCCAGTCTTACCACACTTCTTGATGGGTCCGGTCAAAGCCGAATCATCGGACGCAGTTGCGACGCAGAATGTACCGCGTAAAAAGACCCTGCCAGCCTTCATAAGAAAACTCTGGATGTAAGTGTCACTGTATACACTTTCTCAAGCCAATTACTAGAACATTCTAAAAATAACAAATGTATTCCTGTAGAATATTCATGGATTCCGGCAACTCGCATCTCGCCCACTGGTCAAACGACGGACGTATCATTTGTATTCCCAATGCAACACAGTTCTCTGCTAATGTATTGCCAAGATACTTTAAACACAACAACTGGCCAAGCTTCGTCCGTCAGTTGAACCGTAAGTTGTCCGAGCTTGTCCAGGGATCGAAGGAGGACCATGATGATGATGATGATGATGATGGGTCGCATTTTGGGGGAGAGCTTTGGGGGGAGGAGGAAAGGACAGAAAAATAGGTTCTTTTTTGACATGGAATTTTGAGGGAACCTTCTCTCTAATCGGCTTTTATAGTTTACGGGTTTCGGAAAGTATGTGAAACGAACATCGATTCATGCAAATGGCGTTCAGAGCAAGAGTGGCAATTTAAGCACGATTACTTTCGGAAAGGAGCACCACAGCTTTTGGTGAACATTGAACGAAGAATACCAGGTCACAGATCATCATCCGTGTGCGAAAATTCACAGAGCAGTGAAACACCAGAAGTTACGCCTGCAATTCCTGAAAGCAATCCAGGTACCACTAACTGTCAATCGCCACTTGAAAGTATTCGGCGACTGGAGTCATTGGTAAAATCTCTGGAACAAAAAAGTATGCTGCTATACAATCACGTGGGGCAGATCCGAACGCTATACACGCATCAAAATCAGGTATACAGAATAACCAGCCCCGCAGTTGCAGGCTAGTACAAAAAATGTTGATAATGGGGCAACCCCCGTTTTATGTTAGACTTTGGCGGACCTGATAGAAAAGGTTGAGGACACTTTTACCAGTAAGACCACAGGAAATTAAGGTCACCAAGGCATCCCCCAGACTAAACCCTAATTATTCGAGCAGGCCGAGAGGCACGTGACCCCACCATGTCGGGGCCTCGGAAGGTTCCCAACGCTGGTACTACAAAAGGTTTACATAACGACCATATAGGCTATTCTAATAACCTTCTTTTGTAAATTGCTATGTACAGGCAGCGATGCTTCCCTATCCTCACAAAGTATGGCAGCTGACACCACGTATATGCATTGCAGACAGTACCCGGAGTGGCGCTGCGATGATCAGACGAAGACATATCCTCACGACATACCTTTCTTGACATCGAAATCTTCCGTTCCAAATAGAGCCGGGGCTGATCGTGATCTGCCTCCTGCCTTTTTGACTCCAGACGGTCGATCTATCTTGGCGGCAGCAGCAGGGGATCAAAGCAGTAACCACCACCTGCTTGCATTCGGCCAACAACCTCCATCCTCATCATGTGTATAGCATCTTTTCATTCAAAGAAAGAGATAAAATATACCCCATCTTTTCCCTAATTTCAGACGATGGCAAGATTTTCTTTGCTTACATCAGAACATGTTTTTGGTACCTCACCGAACGGGGTAATGTGTGATTTTCAGAATCAGACAATAACTTTCGCCCTTCCAGCAACGCTAAAAGAGAAATACACACACATACAACAACTCTCCCCCCTTAAAACCCTGATGGACAGCGAAGGAGGATCAGTGGTGGACAGACCCTTCCTCCATTCCATGCTCCCCGCAGCCACCTACCGTCCTATTGTAATATTCTGCATTGGCTTGTGGGGATGGGGTCTAAACTTGTACCTTCTTCACAAGAACCACATTGACACTTCCACGTTGCTCCAATACCACACGACCGATCCACCATTCCGATCCATCTTCTCCATTGCAACCATACTCACCATCCTTGTACTAAGTAACATGTGGTTGTTCTGGGTAACCGCGCGATCAGTAACCTGGTTACCAGTGCTTTGCTATGCAACCGCGCTTGGCACCCTGCTGTGGCCCGGAAAAGGACTGTATCGAAAAGAACGCGAAAAGTTTTTACGGTAAATAAGAAGAAGAAGAAGAAGAAAAAAGATGCGTTAAAAAGTCCAATAGTGGTCTGTGTATTCATGCCAACGACGACATTTGCTAGGTTACTGAAACGACTTTTTTCATTTTTTGCGAGCGTCTACTTTGCAGACATTATCATGGCTGATATTCTAACGAGTTTCTCGAATGTATTCGGTGATCTCTTTACGACAGGTTGTTCAGCCGTATTCCCAGGCCGCTCTTGTCAACGCGACATTTTTGTACCGCTACTTATCAGTATACCATACCTTATTCGACTACGACAATGTCTTTACGAATACTTTGAATCTGGAGGAGAATGCAAACGACATTTGTTTAATGCCTTGAAATACACATCGGCGTTCCCGGTCATTATCGTATCTGCAACGCAAAAGAAGGCTGATCAAATTGTCGCTGCAACGGGGTCGGTACCTAGCAGCTGGTGGGTCAGCGACACGCGATTGTTTCAACTGTGGTAAGTAAGAGAAAGAAAGAGAAGGATATACACAAAAAAAAGAAGACTATGTGTGTACCAACGTTGCAGTGTAGGATATTTTTTGTCTTGATTAATTCAATGTACTCGTTTTGGTGGGATATTGCAATGGATTGGTCGCTTATCAACGTAACCATGGCTGCACGCGTAAATACACATCATCGTCATCATCACCACCACCAGCATTCGCCTTCTACTACTACACCTCTGATCCGATTTCGTAAACGGTTGCATTTCAATAACACATTATGGTACTACGGTGCCATGATTATTGATTTCTTGCTACGAACAACTTGGAGCTTGAAGCTCAGCTCGCATCTCTACGTCAAACGGCTCGAAGGAAGCATATTTGTCATGGAGCTGCTTGAAGTCATTCGGCGTTGGGTTTGGGTCATCTTTCGATTAGAAAGCGAATGGGTCAAGCGAACACATACAACGTTACCAAGCTCAAACCCTGTCGACACATCTGATATCTTTCAGATGGAAACACTTAATGGATCAACATCCAAACTGATGACTATTAGAGAAGAGGAAGAGCCACGGTCATAGATCTTTTTTTGTTCATGCATGTTCAACACCACACACTTTCAACCCCCTCCCATTAATTACAGTTACGCTCATACACACCAAATTATCTAAAACTAAATACACACACCTAAAGGTATTCCTGTTGTTTATTATTTTACATACCCTTGAATGATGTTTTGCTAGGCGGGTTTACATGATGGCAATGAAAACAATGAAGATATTTTTGTGGTGGGTTGGTGTATTTTCTGGGGTTTTTATACAAAAGGAAATGACTTCCTCTTCATCCAATGATCAAAGCACACTTAGAACTTGAGACCGAGTTCGGGGACGTAGCCAACCTTTTCGTAGTGAGCAATGACGGCCTGAGCCTTAGCAACGGCAGCCTCAGCGGTGATGTTGAACTTCTTGTACAATTGGGAAGCAGGGCCGGAGGCACCAAAGGTGGTCATACCGATTTGAGCGTGAGAGTAGCGTTCCCAACCGTAGGTACCAAGAGCTTCAATAGAGACAACAGGGATTCCAGCAGGGAAGACAGACTTGCGGTATTCCTCAGGTTGTTCGTCAAAGAGTTCAGTGCAGGGCATGGAGACAACGCGGGCGGGAACACCTTGGCTAGCGAGGAGCTTGGCAGCCTCAACAGCAAGAGAAACTTCAGAGCCAGTGGCAACAAAGATAACCTTGGCATTTGCAGCATCCTGAAGAACATAGGCACCCTTGGCAACAGCCTCAATGGAGGAGCCCTCAAGCTGAGGAAGGTTTTGACGAGAGAGAGCAACAACAGAGGGACGGTGCTGGTTCTCGAGGGCGACGAGGTAGGTACCAGAGACTTCGTTACCGTCAGCAGGACGGAAAGTCAACATGTTGGGAGTACCACGGGAGATGGCAAGGGTTTCGATAGGCTGGTGAGTAGGACCGTCCTCACCAAGACCAATAGAGTCGTGAGTCATGACATAGATGACACGGAGGTGAGACAAGGCAGATAAACGGGCGGCGCCCCAACCGTAGCTATAGCAAATGAACGTCAGTCTCTCTTATCTCAATTTATCAGATCTATCAGGTATATACTCACGTCAAGAAGTTCAAGAAGGTACCACCGAAGGGAATGATACCACCATAGGCAGCCATGCCGTTCATGATGGCAAACATGGCATGTTCACGGACACCATAGCGGAAGTAGCGACCGGTGTAGTCACCAAGGCCAGTGGAGGGCTAATTAAATATCACGTCTGATCAGTTTAATGCAGTCAGGGTGCGTTCCAGATTTTCGGTACTTACGTGTTGGAAGTCAACAGCCTTCTTCCAGCGAGTCAAGTTGGAACCAGTCAAGTCAGCGGAACCGCCCAACAAGTCGGGAATGACTTCAGCGAGAGCAGTGAGAACACCCTCAGACAACTTGCGGGTAGCGACAGCAGCGTCAGAGGGAGTGAATCGGGGAAGAGCTTCCTTCCAGCCATCAGGCAAGCCTCCAGAGAAGCGACGCTTAATCTCAGCAGCCTCCTTGGGGTATACTTGGCTGTACTTTTCGAACAAGGCGTTCCATTCGGCTTCAGCCTGGGCACCGTGAGCAGCACGGGCAGCATACAAGTCGTAAACCTTGATTCAGACAAGGTTAGAATGTTTGGAAACGCATCGAACACTTAGCTAAAGAGCACTAACCTCTTTCGAAACGACATACTTCTCTTCGGGGTTGAAACCGAACTTTTCCTTGACTTGCTTGATGTCATCCACTAACAAAGATGGTAAGCTTACCAGATAAACTCAAGATATTTACATGTGAATTCCTTACCAGAAAGCGGAGCACCGTGGACCTTCTCTTCGCCCTGAAGCAAAGAGCCGTAACCTACAATCAAACAACCAAATCAGGAACTCCGAAATACACCAAATGATATGACGCCATTGGGGTTCCTGGTACCCTCAGGGTTCGAACCTTAGTAGGCGACTCAATTCAGGGTACTTACCAATAGTGGTCTTGACCTTGATGATAGAGGGCTTGTCAGTCACGGCTTTGGCCTTGTTGATAGCATCCTCGATGGCAGCAATGTCGTTATCACCGTCGGCGACAGTCAAGGTGTGCCAGCCGTAGGACTCGAAGCGCTGTAAGACATCTTCGGTGAAGGAGACGGCAGTGTCACCATCGATAGTGATCTTGTTGTCATCATAGAGAGCAATAAGCTTTCCAAGCTTCCAGTGACTATATCAGGAAACCGATTAGTCGCAAAGCCTATTTGAAACACAGCGACACGGGTGCTTTGGCTTACCCTGCAAGAGAAACAGCTTCAGCAGCAACACCTTCCTGGAGACAGCCATCGCCGAGGATGACGTAGGTGTAGTTGTTGAAGAGTTCGTAACCGGGACGGTTGTAGGTGGCGGCCATGTGGGCTTCGGCAGCGGCGAGGCCAACTGCGTTGGAGATACCTGCATTCCAAGACAAAGTTTAGCCTCTTTTGTCTAGTTTCTTGTCAAGTTTGACCTTAATGCAAAAAACTTGCCTTGGCCGAGAGGACCAGTGGTTACTTCAACACCGGGAGTGTCATGGGATTCAGGGTGACCGGGAGTCCTGTCAAGGTTGTCAATGCGACTGCTCTACCCTTTTTTCTCTTCCTATGAATAACTCATATATAAAACATACTTGCTGCCGACTTGACGGAACTGCTTGAGGTCGTCCATGGATACGTCATAGCCCAAAAGATGGAGGTAGATGTACTGAAGAGCACAGCCGTGACCGTTGGAGAGGACGAAACGGTCACGGTTGATAAACTTGGGGTTCTTTGGGTTGACAGTAATGAACTTGTTGAATAAGACGTGAGCCATAGGGGCACAACCCATAGGAGCACCTAGACGGTTTGTCGGCCTTGTTAGAACGTGCCTGTTGCCCCAACAAAATCAACAAAGCCTCCACATCATCATACCAGGGTGACCAGAGTTGGCGCCACGGACAATATCGGCAGCGAGGACACGGACAGTGTTGATAGCTTGTTGTTCGATAGACTGGACCATCTTCAAGAGAAGAATTTCGGAAAGAAAGAAATGCGGTCAACCGTCCGCCTCCCGTATTTATAAGATCGTCCATATCAGGAACCGACATCTCCTCCCCCAGCAAAACCAGCTTTTGTCCCGAAATTTAACTGCAGGGCCCAGAAAAAAACCGCGATTGGGCCGCTGAATAAGCCCACTGTTCCGCCAATAACGTTTCTGCCCTGATAAAGGAGATGCGATCCAAAACGCACGTTGTATTGAAATCTTTATATATTACCTCTATTTATTCAACGTAGAAAGAGGAGATTGAGCCACATAGCTAAAATTTTTGAAATATTCACGCATCATGGTTGGATCTACAGATCCTTCCACTGGCGTTTCCTTAATTTCTTCTTTTGTAAATTGTTCATCGAAATTCTCGGCCAGCTCAGGATCCGTCTATACAGTGATGTTTAGTAACTTCAAGTTTAAAACATTTCACATACAGCTCCTTACAATCACTGGTACTATAGGAGGAGTCACCTGCCGCTTAAGGACCGCGTCCCAGTCAACCTTGCGAAACCACCGGTGTGATTTCACGCGCTCACTGCCATCATCCGTGCTCCCAAGTCGAGAATTTGGATTCTTTCGCAAAAGCTAATCTTGCATATCAGCACCATGCGTTTTTCACGAGCCACTCGCATATCACATACCTGATGAAGCAGATTACTGGCGTCGGAAGAGAGATAATAAGGTACATATAGCTTTTTCTGCTTGATTGCTTGCAGCGTCTTCTCCTTGTTACTGGATCGAAAAGGTGTCTGCCGGCCCAGTCAGAGTTGAAAGTTTCAATCTTTCCTTGTGCGTTCGGTTCCTTACACTTCCAGTCAACATTTCATACATTAAAATGCCCAACGTCCACCAATCTACACTCTTATCGTAATGCATGCCCATCAAAACCTCTACAAATTATGGATTTTGTGAAATAATCAGATAATCATGAACTTTAAGAGAAAATCGATAATATACCTGGTGCCATGTATTCTGCAGTTCCACACAAGGTATTTGCTTTGCTATCAAGAGCAACTTTGGATAGTCCAAAGTCTGTTAAGAGCACGTGACCATCTGCATCCAACAAGCAATTTTCTGGCTTCAGATCACGGTACACAATTCCTAGCTTGTGCAAGTGTTCCAGGGCCAAGACTAGTTCTGCAATGTAGAATCGCGCAACATCTTCCAAAAACATGTTTTCTAAAGATCGATGCATGGATTATTGCTCCGTCCTCGTGTGTTTTCCATAATCATTGCCATACCTGCTGCCATTTGCGTGAACAACTCGCCACCCACAGCATATTGCAAGATCAGGTACAGCCGATCCTGCGTCTGGAATGCATACAGGAGTTGTACAATGAAGGGATGGCGCACTTCTTCCAGGATCTGGCGTTCGGCCTTGGTATGCTCTGCATTTTTGGCGTGCACAAACAATGATGCTTTCTTGAGAACTTTCATGGCATACAGCTCCTGCGATTCTTTGTGACGACATAGCATGACTTTGCCGTACCTGCAAGTACATTGCTGATCAGCGCACGTGCAAATTTTACTTGCTCCACAGCTGGCATGTATGACGGTTTTTTCCATTACTTACGCTCCACGACCAAGAAGCTTCAAAATCTCAAAGTCATCGATACAAACTCGTTTCGTTTGTGCAGAAGATTCTTTGACTGATGACGAAATGTAGTTTTCCCCGAGTGCAACTTCGTAGAGACGCTCGTCGGCAGGTATCGGTGTGGGTTCCGCCGCATCGGCTTCTGACGAGTATCCACTTTCGTCGCCGAGTTCTACAGGGTTGTCTGCAGCGTCGTCACCGTCTTGTTCAAGACTGTCTGTGCTCCTGCGTCGGAGAACTTCGTCGTCGAATTCAAACACTGCACTCATGTAGTTGAGGACTCAAAATCAGCAAGGGTATTGTGGTAGTAACGGGTGTGGTAACAAGACAAGAGAGAGTGGAGTTGAGCGACTAGATGTTTAGTAAGGCACAATGCAAAGACGTCGTGCCACAAGAACAAGATTAAGAAGAATGAGATCAAATTTCATATAGCTCTTTGGGCCAAGAGGGAAACGAGCCGTTGGAACAAGAAAGACAGCACATTTTTTTCTCTTGCCAAATCCACTTTTAAGGGGCCTGACTCCGCCTTTGCATCTTCCATGTCTATGTCTTTTTGTGCATCATCGAACAGCAAATGATTTCGCAACATTACTACGATGCATAAAATGTTGGTTGTCATGGCAGCTATCACCCGCTTATTGTCCTTTGAGTGATTCACTTATAACATCGATTACTGCCCTCACAAGGTTTCAGCGCTTCTTCCGTGTGGAATAAACAGGTCAATGTCTATGTTTATATGCATAGATAACAATACCCATATACTGCTTTGTATTAAAGATATAATGGAAAGCTGCGATCTTGTCTGCAAATATAAAATGTCTCACTTTGAAGGAAGTGATCCTCTCAGGTGACACAAACAGGCCTTTGATTCTCCACAATGCAAAGTGCTCGGGGCTAAACAAGTATTTTCTTTCCAGTCAAACATGAGCCTCAACTGGGCCCTCATTTCACCTTACGATGCTACTCCTGTGCCACTCCCTGGAGAACAGCCACCGTTCTTTAAACAGCATAAAGTGAAAGCCATACTCGACTGCAATGAAAAGTAAGGAGGCTTTCTTGGAATGAACTTGCAGGAATGCTGATTCTCTAGCAGTGGATATCCAGGCAATTCGGCGTAAGTCCTTTGGCGGCATTATTTAACAGGAACGTGCACTGATGTTCAGGGCATATAGAGGCCGTTGGGAAGCTACCGGACAAGTGAGCCTGTCAAACTTGAGGGTAGGGACCGCAAAGAATTCAGTGTTGGCTAGCATGAATAACACGTCTCTTGCAGATCGTTTTTGTCGCGCAGCCAGAAACACCAACCTTTAAATCTCTCAATATCCCTATCACTAGCTTAAAGAGCTGGAAATTACAGCAGCCTTGGTTTGGCGCTAATTACATTGAAGGCGTTGTTATACCAGTAGGTTGAGATGTTAAAATTAGTCAGTCGATATTCGAGGATACCAAATGATGCACCACGCTGCATAGACACCTGGTGGAGGATTAGCCAAACCGGGCAAACTTACATTGACGTTCAATGAAGGAGGTGAAGCAAAACCGTTGATGGATAGATCTCAAGCTCAAAACTTATATTCTATGTTGTGCACAGGCGCCATCGAATTCACGTCGATATATCGAAACTTGCTTCAGCGAATAGAAGGTACTTCTTCATATTACTGAATTCATGAAAAGCGCTAATTTACTAATGTAATTCTCAAATAAGAAACGAACGAAACGCCTCACCATTACGAACCATTACCAGCATACGAGCCTTAGTAATTGATCGAAATTTAAATATACCCAAATGATGAAATTCATTAGAAACATATGCTTGGAGGTCTTGAGACTTAAAAAGTTTTTGATATGCCATCCCGAGGATTAAAAAAAAGTCGATAGACTTCAAATTGATTTTTGTGATGCATTCCTCCGGATAGAACTGGCAGATTTATTCGAAAATGCAGGTACACGAGCTCAGGAAATACATGATATAGAGCATAGCACCGTGGTTATCTGGATTATTTAAGGAGCGTTGACATTATGCCTTCCACGGCGACGCGTTTGGAAGGATGTGTCAAATAGTATGATTTAACATGCGAGCGACGTTGCATAAATTCATGCGCTCTTCTTTCTTCCACCGCAATGTTACAATCGCAAGGAACGACATTTGCACGGCTACCTTTTGAGATCTTGTGTGCGATTGCAAACGATCTGAGCTTTGCCGACCAAAAAAATTGTTCTCTCGTCTGCCAGGAGTGGCACACAGTGTTTCGATGCATTCTGTTTCGCGTGGTCAAGGCTGACACTCGGGACAGCTTCAAGGCCTTCCGATCGATACTTCGATCATCAGCTATCGGCGGCGAACAACTAGGGTTTTTCGTTCAACAGCTTACAGTGCAAGACGGGTGTATGACGCTAAAGGAGATGAATGAGCTGAAAGAATACTGCCCCTACTTGCGGCGACTGACATTTCGGTATGAAGACGACGGCGCCCATGAAGCAATTGTGAGGAGTCTATATGAGAAGGAGGAGAAGCCTCCTATCCACAAGAGCCGCCGATACTTTGGCATCCCTGGCAAGCTACTGGAGATGCTTCCGGTGACCTTTTTACGTCTGGAGTGCATCACAAGTCCAATTATGTATCCTTATATGCCACGAGGATGTTTTATGACCACGGCCTATCTTGCAGGCTGTTCGAATTTGCATACACTGATGCTTATCCGCGTGTTTCGTAAAATATCATTGCAGCTTCTCGAATTCATACACGTTTCTTGTCCGCAACTGACAACTCTGCACATCGAGGCCAGCATTAACACCCGAAATGCCGCATTTAATACTTCTGACGGGGCGCTCACGGGTAACGTACAAGAAGAGCACTGCACGCCAACGCAGCTGCGTCATTTCTGTGCCAAGTCAAGCAGCTACTATAGCAACTTTGGACTGCTATCATGGTTGCATTATATTGCTCTACGATATCCCCTATTGGAGACTATTGAGCTTGGAGACATCCGTGCTAGTGGATATTCTTCCAGAGAACCAAGTGTAGCGGAGAAAGCGAAGATTTACACACTGTTCGCAGACCGATGTCGACAGTTGCAGCGAGTAGCTTTCAATAACGTGTCTCTACCCAGAGATTTGGTGCAGCTATTTTTCACTGATGCAAAGCAAAGCTTTACGTTTATGGGAGCGCCTTTCCAAGGCTTGGATGATGTAAACTCAACAAGCAATGAAACGAGATCATACCCTTTGCAGTCATTATCTCTTACCTTTAAGAGCACATTTAAAGACGACCTTCTAACACTTTTAAGAGCGTGCCATTGTTTGACGAACATGACTCTGGATGGTGCAACCAAGACCCAAACATATATTGGATTACCTCTGCAAGAAGTATTGTCAGCTTGTCCCAGCTTGCGGAATCTCAAGCTTTCTTTTTTTTGTGTGTACGATGTTCGATTCTTGGACCATGCTCAGCAGCCAACCACACCGAATTCGATATATTCGCTTACGATGATTCATTGCAATGTTAACTGGCGCGCTATGAAGTGCATTGCCGAGTATTGTCAAGGCATCAAGTACCTTTATCTGTATAGCTGCAGCTTTGAGGACAAATACGGAAATCCTTTCCTTTGCATTCATCTTCCCAACTGCGATCTGCGGACGGTGGAACTCTGCAAGCCACGTATAAACTGTTGGAACCTTGGTGATGGACCCGTTCAGCTTCTGTCTGTTCGACTTGGAAATGGAGCATTCTCGCCGAAAACTTGTATTTTTGCAGATAACGATGCTCAATGGTTTTCGTTTATCAAGGAAGCGACAGCAGCTTGTGGACACGATCATAGTGCGGATGGCTGTAATTTTCCTGCAAGAGCTGTATGCCCAACCAAATGTCGGAAAATAACGAACCCAGATGTCATTGCCGGCATCTGCGAAAAAATCAAGGCCCTGCAGGATCCAAAAGAATCAAGAACTGCCGGATACAGTAATTCTTGGAGGGGACCAATGTATTATAATGCGAGGGACTGGAAATCCCAAGACAGCATTGGATACTTTGGCTATGCAAGTTTACGCTTTGGATCGGTGCAGGATCTGAAAATTAACGGAACAATCAACCTTGTAGTGAAAGGTCATTTGCAATAGTTAATCAGAGCATGCGTATAGTAGCCTTTTTACCTTACACTATTGCGTATAAAATACAGTAGTTCGATCAAATCTTAAGATGGTATCTGAGCGAGGACTCGTTAGCTATGAAGTAAACCAGCATTCTTCATAGGTTCGTAAGATGATTATTAGTTAGCAATAATCGAACGCTCAACCGCAAACGCGATCTTGATCATGTTCCTTTACAGTATCACAGTCCGAAGAAGGTATATCTTGATTAAAGTACTGTACAGACACCCCATCACTGTGGACGCAAAAAATCGCCAACATATATGTAATGCGGAGCAAGTAACTAGGCCTCCACGGAATCCCTCTGAACTTATCCACACAACAGAATACTGGTACCCATGGATTGTGAGATGCTAAGCCCACAAAATTCGACTGCCACCAGAGATTGCCTCTATAAATATCAATCAAGCTTGTTTGTTTACGATCTGAGACAAATTCTTAGGAGGCAAAACAAAGTTATCATAGGATTCACACTTTCAAACTATAAAACACGTAGTAAGACATAGAAATCCTTCGCTTCCAACTTTGCAAAAAGTTAGTAAGTGGTTGTCGGGATCTTCGGTATCTTGATTTTCCATGTAACTAACGAACCAATGACGGGTTGCACAGATCAAGACAATGTGGCTTATGAGAAAACCAAATAAAAGCAACGTCGAAAACTTCTAATGCTCCTCTTCAGCTCTTTCGGCTGAACACACCAACCCTAAACTTTTTTCTTCTTCTTCGTACTCAATAAACCCAATCGATTACGCATTACGAAAACCCAAGTAAATGGATGGACGTTTCGTGCTGAAACGTACTCCCAGGCTAATCCTTTCGCTGCCGCAGTTTTCGTACATACTACTTTAACGAAGAAGAAAGAAGAAGAAAATATGGCCTCCAACTTCCCTGTTCCTCCGGTTACAGCTGCGGGTACTGCTCCTGCTACAGGTGTCAATAGCACTTTGATCCCTGCTCCGGCAGCGAATGCAACCCCACTTCCTCTTTCGCCACGGTCGCCCACGGCTCCTCATCGTCCTGTCTCGGCGTTGGAGGATCCCAAGGACGTTACCATGGCCACGCTTGTTTTGCAAGATGGCACCTCTTTCCAGGGTATTTCATTCGGCTCGGAAACTAAAAGCATTTCCGGCGAGTGTGTTTTCCAAACTGGTATGAAAGTTTTCCGTTTTTCTAAGATCCGCACCAGAGGTTGCTAAATTTGAGCTGGATCAGGTATGGTCGGTTATCCCGAATCGCTCACGGATCCGTCATACCGTGGTCAAATTTTGGTCTTGACATTCCCGTTGATCGGTAACTATGGTGCCCCGTCGCGCACCGAGATGGATGAGATCCTCAAGGATATTCCAAAGTACTATGAGTCGCGAGAAATCCACGTTGCTGGCTTGATTGTCGGCAACTACTCTCCAGACTACTCTCACTATCTCGCTGAATCTTCTCTTTCTGCATGGCTCAAGGAGAACAATGTTCCTGCATTGTATGGCATAGATACCCGTGCATTGACAAAGAAGATCCGTATGCAGGGTGTTCTTTTGGCCAAGATCTTATTCCCAAAGACTTCAGTTTCTATGCTCGATTCTGCTGCCAATGCTCTTGGCTTCTCTACAACCGAAAGTCGCGCTTCTTCCGAGCGATGGATGCAAGACTATCAAGATGTCGAATGGCATGATCCCAACAAGACCAACCTCGTCGCGGAAGTCTCCATCAAAGAACCAAAGGTGTACCAACCCGAGCCAAGCAAGGCCATCAAGACTCCCTCTGGCCGAACTCTTCGTATCTTGGCTGTGGATGTTGGTATGAAATACAACCAGATTCGATGCTTCGTCTTCCGTGGCGTTGAACTCAAGATCGTGCCCTGGGATTATGACTTTGCTTCTGAGCCTGAGGATTCGTATGATGGTATCTTCATCTCCAACGGTCCCGGTGATCCTACCATGGTCGAGACCACTTTCAAGCACCTCCGCAGCGTGCTTCAAGCTGCAAAGAAGCCAATCTTTGGTATCTGTTTGGGTCACCAGCTTCTTGCTTTGGCCGCTGGTGCAAAGACCATGAAGATGAAGTATGGTAACCGTGGTCAAAACATTCCTTGCACAAGCATGATCTCTGGTCGCTGCTACATCACTTCGCAGAACCATGGTTACGCTGTCGATGCTACCACCTTGCCCGACGATTTCCAGGAATTGTTTGTCAACGCCAACGATGGCTCCAACGAGGGTATCATCCACAAGACTCTCCCTATCTTTTCCGTGCAATTCCACCCTGAATCAACTCCTGGTCCCCGAGACACCGAATTCTTGTTCGATGTGTTTATCAACACTGTCCGCGAGAGCGTTGAAAACGGCAAGTTAATGCCTCTCAAGTTCCCCGGTGGCGTCAAGGAGGAGAATATTAAGAAGAACCCGCGCGTGCACGTAAAGAAGGTCTTGGTCCTTGGTTCTGGTGGTCTTTCTATCGGCCAAGCCGGTGAATTCGATTACTCTGGCTCTCAAGCTATCAAGGCATTGAAGGAAGAAGGCATCTACACCATCCTTATCAACCCCAACATTGCCACTATCCAGACTTCCAAGGGTTTGGCAGACAAGGTCTACTTTTTGCCTGTCACTCCTGACTTTGTACGCAAGGTTATCAAGTTTGAAAAACCTGACGGTATCTACTGCACCTTCGGTGGTCAGACTGCTTTGAACGTCGGTATCAAGCTCAAGGACGAATTTGAGTCTCTTGGCGTCAAGGTGCTCGGTACTCCCATTGACACCATTATCACTACCGAAGATCGAGACTTGTTTGCTCAAGCCTTGTATGAAATCAATGAACGCTGCGCCAAGTCTGCTTCTGCCGTCAACGTCAACGAAGCTTTGGCTGCTGCCAAGGAGATTGGTTACCCTGTTATTTGCCGTGCTGCTTATGCTCTTGGTGGTCTTGGCTCAGGTTTCGCTGACAATGAAGAAGAGCTTATTGCTCTCTGCAACAAGGCATTTGCTACTTCTCCTCAAGTCTTGATCGAAAAGTCAATGAAGGGCTGGAAGGAAATCGAATACGAAGTCGTCCGTGATTGCCGCGACAACTGTATCACTGTCTGTAACATGGAGAACTTTGATCCTCTTGGTATCCACACTGGTGACTCCATTGTCGTTGCTCCTTCGCAGACTCTCTCGGATGAAGACTACAACATGCTTCGTACCACTGCAATCAACGTGATCCGTCACTTGGGCGTCGTTGGTGAATGTAACATTCAGTATGCTCTCAACCCGTTCTCCAAGGAATACTGCATCATCGAAGTCAATGCCCGTTTGTCGCGTTCGTCTGCTTTGGCATCCAAGGCCACCGGCTATCCTCTCGCATTTGTTGCTGCCAAGTTGGGTCTGGGCATCCCGCTCAACGAGATTTCCAACAGTGTTACCAAGGTGACTTGCGCATGCTTTGAGCCTTCACTCGACTACTGCGTTGTCAAGATTCCTCGTTGGGACTTGAAGAAGTTCACTCGTGTCAGCACTGCTCTCAGCTCATCCATGAAATCCGTCGGTGAAGTCATGGCTATCGGTCGTACTTTTGAGGAGACTATCCAAAAGGCTATTCGTGCCATTGATTACAACTTTATTGGTTTCAGCCCAGTAAGTACAACAAGTCGAATGTGGGGGACAATGATCTATTGTGTTAATTATTTGATTTTCTCAACATCATCAGAGCGATATCATCGATGATGAGCATTTGGATGACGAATTGCGAAACCCCTCTGACCAACGCTTGTTTGCTATCGCCAACGCCATGGCCAAGGGCTACACTGTTGACCGTATTTGGGAATTGACAAAGATTGATAAATGGTTCTTGAACAAGTTGATGCGCATCACCTTGCTCGGCAAGCGCCTTGAAGGTTTTAACAAGACCAATGTTCCTGGCAACTTGCTTCGCTCTGCCAAGCAACTTGGTTTCTCTGACCGTCAGATCGCCAACAAGTTGAACAGCAACGAGCTTGCTGTACGCCGCTTGCGTCAAGAATACGGGGTCACTCCGTTCGTCAAGCAAATTGATACCGGTAAGTTTATATTCAGTTGAAAATTTTAAAGTAAATCGCAAAACTTATCACAATAATGGCAATAGTTGCTGCCGAATTCCCTGCATTCACCAACTATTTGTACATGACTTACAATGCAGTGGAACACGACGTCAGCTTTGACGACAATGGTATCATGGTGCTCGGTTCTGGTGTGTACCGCATCGGTTCCTCTGTCGAATTCGACTGGTGCGCTGTCCGTGCTATTCGTACCTTGCGTGAAAAGGGTGTCAAGACTGTCATGGTCAACTACAACCCTGAAACTGTTTCGACCGATTACGACGAAGCCGATCGCTTGTACTTTGAAAACATCAACTTGGAACGCGTGCTTGATATCTACGAAGTCGAAAAGTCCGGAGGTGTCATCATGTCCATGGGCGGTCAGACTCCCAACAACATTGCCTTGCCATTGTACCGCCAGAACGTCAAGGTGCTTGGTACCTCTCCTGAAATGATTGACAATGCTGAAAACCGATACAAGTTCTCTCGTATGTGCGATCGCATCGGTGTCGACCAGCCCTTGTGGAAGGAATTAACAAGCTTCGACGAGGCCGAGGCGTTTTGTGACAAGGTCGGCTATCCAGTCTTGGTCCGTCCCTCCTATGTCTTGTCTGGTGCAGCCATGAACGTCGTCTTCTCCAAGGATGATTTGGCTGCTTACCTCAAGGAAGCCGCTGCCGTTTCACGCGACCATCCTGTGGTTATTTCAAAATACATTGAAGAAGCCAAGGAAATTGAAATGGATGCTGTTGCTGTAGATGGCAAGCTTGTCATGCACGTTATCTCCGAGCACGTTGAAAACGCTGGTGTCCACTCTGGTGATGCTACTCTTGTTTTGCCACCCCAGGATCTTGACCCCGAGACTGTGCGCAAGATCGAGGATGCTACCGCCAAGATTGGCCGTGCCTTGAACGTTACCGGTCCTTTCAACATCCAATTTATTGCAAAGAACAACGAAATCAAAGTTATCGAATGCAACGTTCGTGCAGCTCGTTCGTTCCCCTTCGTCTCCAAGGTGCTCAACGTTGATTTGGTCGAGATGGCTACCAATGCTATGCTTGGTTTGCCCGTTGAATCTTATCCCAAGGTTGATATTCCCAAGGACTATGTGGGTGTCAAGGTTCCTCAGTTCTCATTCAGCCGTCTGTCTGGTGCTGATCCTATCTTGGGTGTTGAAATGGCTTCCACTGGTGAAGTTGCATGCTTTGGCAAGGACAAGTATTCCGCTTATCTAAAGGCATTGCTCGCCACCGGCTTTGTCTTGCCCAAGAAGAACATTTTGCTCTCCATTGGTTCCTACAAGGAGAAGCAAGAACTTTTGCCTTCTGTTCGCAAGCTGCATGAACTTGGATACAACATTTTTGCTACCACTGGTACTGCCGATTTCTACTCGGAGCACGATATTCCTGTCAAGCACTTGGAAGCCTTGGATGGCGATGCTGGCGACAAGCTCAAGGCTGAGTACTCTTTGCAACAGCACTTGTCCAACAACTTGATCGACATGTACATCAACTTGCCTTCGCGCAACCGCTACCGCCGCCCTGCTTCTTACATGTCCAAGGGTTATCGATCCCGCCGTATGGCTGTTGACTACTCGATTCCCTTGTTGACCAACGTCAAGTGCGCCAAATTGTTCATTGAAGCTCTTTCCCGCAAGGAAACCTTTGATATTTCTGGTGTCGACTATAAGACCAGCCATACAATGTCCATCTTGCCTGGTCTCTTCAATATCAACGCCATCATGTCCAACCATAGCGACTTTGGTGTCGTCTCCAAAAAGTCCTTGGCCGCCGGTTTCACCATGGTGTCTGCCTTTGCTGAGGATATGATCGACAGCCAGTCCCTCGAATCTGGAAGCGCTGCTGCTCGTAAGGCTGCCTACACTGACTATCTCTTGAACGTCACTGCTACCAGCTCGAACGCTTCGCAGCTCGCTGATGCATCCTCTGATGCTGCTGCTGTCTACATCAACACTGACAAGATTGGCAGCGGTGAAGTCTCTATCTTTGACTCTGTCTTCTCAGCCTGGCCAAGCTCCCGTTTGATCGTGACCGAAGCTCGTGGCACTGACTTGGCTTCCATCCTCTTGCTTGCCTCTTTGCACAATCGTGTTATCCACGTATCCAACGTTATGAGCAAGAGCGACTTGGCATTGATTGAAATGAGCAAGAACAAGGGTCTCGAGGTCACCTGCGACGTTGGTGTCTACTCGCTCTTCTTCTCTTCTGAAGAGTTCAACAACACCAAGCTTCTGCCAACCAAGAAGGACCAGGAAGCCTTATGGAGGAGCCTGGATGTCATTGACTGCTTCTCTATCGGTTCGACTCCTCGCAAGCTCGCTGCCGAATTGGGCCACACTGTTTCTGACGGAGCCGGTATCCAAGAAGCTCTGCCTTTGCTCTTGGATGCTGTTGCCCAAGGCCGACTTAAGCTCAAGGATATTTCTGAGCGCTTGCACGAGAACCCTCGCCGCATCTTTGGTTTGGCAGCTCAGCCCGACACCTACATTGAAATTGAAGTCGATCGTCAATATACCTGGCCCACCACCGAAGAATGGTCGCCTATTGCAGGACGCACTATCCGCGGCTCTGTCCACCGCGTTGCCATGGATGAGAAGACAGTCTACATGGATGGCTCGATCATGGCTGACGGTACTCTTGGTCGCAACGTTTCTCTTCAAGCACAAGCTGTCAAGTCAGCTGTCAAGGAAGCACAGACCAAGTTTGAGCAAATGAATCTCGGTGTTCCTGAGACTGCGGGTGAACCCAAGTCGCCTCGTCTGACTCCTGCTGATCCAGTCAAACTCGCAGGTGCCTCTGACCAGCAGCTCGTTTCTTATCAACCATCGACCTATGAGATCTCTGCCTCGCTCGCTCGTGTCATTAGCCGGTCTCCCTTCTATCGCAAGCATATCCTCCGATCCAAGCAATTTGACAGGAATGATCTGCATTTGTTGTTTGGTGTCGCACACGAAATGCGCAACCTTGTGGAGCGCTACGGAAGTATCAACATTTTGCAAGGCCGTGTAATGAGCACCATGTTCTTTGAACCTTCGACTCGTACCTCGTCCTCCTTTGAGGCTGCCATGATGCGTCTCGGTGGTCAGGTCGTATCTGTCAGCGCCACCACCTCCTCTGTCCAAAAGGGTGAATCGCTTGCTGATACCATCCGTACATTGGGTTGTTACGGTGACTTGATCGTCCTTCGTCACCCTCAGCCTGGAAGTGCTCAGCTTGCCGCCAAGTACAGCAAGGTTCCTATCATCAACGCTGGTGATGGTATCGGTGAACATCCTACTCAGGCCTTCCTTGATGTCTTTACTATTCGTGAAGAATTGGGTACCGTGAATGGATTGACTATTACTCTTGTTGGTGATCTCAAGAACGGTCGTACCGTCCACAGTTTGGTCAGGATCCTCGCTTACTACCAGGTCACTCTCAACTATGTTGCTCCTGACTCCTTGTCTATGCCAAAGGAAGTCATGGAGGAAGTCGAGTCCGCTGGCGTGACTCAGAACGTGCACACATCATTGGATGAAGTTATCGGCAAGACAGATGTCTTGTACATGACGCGTATCCAGAAGGAACGATTCGCTTCTGAAGAAGAATACAAGAAAGTCAAGGACTCTTTCATTCTCAACAACGATATGCTCAGCAAGGCCAAGTCTCAAATGATTGTAATGCATCCTCTGCCTCGTGTCAACGAAATCGAACCTGAAGTCGACTTTGACCAACGCGCTGCTTACTTCCGCCAGATGCGCTACGGTCTTTACGTCAGAATGGCCTTGCTTGCCTTGGTTCTTGGTACCTTGCGAGGTTAATTATTGAACACAAAAACAAAGCAAAAAAATATCTCTGCAATCAATTTTGTAACATAATCTTTCTCATCGTCACAAAACGGGTTATAAATAACATTTAAATAAAATTGGGTTTTCATTGGGTTTTCGCAAATGCATTTCTTTATGTTCGTTGCAAAAAGTACAAGTATGCTTCCCCAATCGGCGGTTTAGGTGACACTGCTACCTTATTGTCGTTAAACAAGATCCATTGATCATCCTTGTAAACATGTGCTACGTAGTGGCCGCAGTGCACAGATGTTCCTTTGTGGGAAACAAAGGATTTTACAGTGTAATCAAACGGAGGTGTGTTATTTCCAGGGACAGCCTTGTTATTTTCTGACGCAGGTTCTGCCTCTTCACCATTGTCATCTGGATGGCTAAACAGCCAGTCTAATGCACGCTCTGGACTGTTGTCCTGGTATACATATGCATACATGTCAATGTTTTGCTCTGTTGCGTAATTTTGTTTCTTTTCCTTTACTTACAGTCTGTCGAAGCGCCTTCTTTGCTTGAGCAGGTGTGAAGCCCATCTCACATAGTACTATTTATCTGTTCTTCGGATACATTTCCTTGCGCACAGAGGTGGGTTCAATAGGATCATCGATACCTGATCATCCGATGAGAAAGATTCACAAAGTTTTTCGTATATGCAAATGGAAATTACCTGGATCTTCCATATGTTCAAAGAGCCAGTTCATGGCTATCTCTGCGCCGTTGTTGCCGGTGTTTAGCAAAGCTCTCTTGCATCTATTTTCTGGGAAGCCCATAGCCATGAGCTGTTCTACAGCAGTCTGATCAAACTGTGGTTCAGATGGTGCGCTCGGTGCATCAGCGGGAAGAAGTTCTTCATCTGGTTGCTGTCCTTTTCCCATGTACTTTTCCAGATGTATCGATCCTTCCGGAAACTTGATTTCCACGTCTGAATATCACGTTTAATACACGCAGCTAGTGCAATTGACGTATCCACCACTTACTTAGTTTACGAGGTACCCAATCAATAAATGCAAAGCGGCGAGCATGGACAGCTAATATTTCAGGGAAGGTATGGAACTTGGTGGATCTAATAACGCATAACGGTTAGCAGCTACAAACGACAATGCGAAGAAATCAAATGCACTCACTTGTAGGCGACAGTCTTTTCGTTACAGCTAGGACAGTTGTATCCCTCAACTGCCTCCTCTTGAACAAATGAATCAAGGCATTCATAGAAGTCTACAGGCTGATACTTGTCGTCTTCTTCCGATTCGATCTTTCGTGCGGGCACGTTCACAGATATGCTGTTGGTAGTATCCACTTGATATCGCACCTTTTTACACTTTCCACACTGTAAACGCTGTTCGACAGCGAAATCAAATATTCTGGTTGGGTCTGTTCCTTTTGCGGCGTGCTCCTTCTGAGAAACAGTCTTGCACAGATACTGAAAGAATTCAAATGCATCTTGCTGACGCATCGTCGAGAATTCTTCGTGGCCCTTGCCTACTAGCGCTTTGAACATTGTGGGTGCGATACCGTCCTGCGAAGGAGTCTGATTTTCCGATGATGGCTTTCGTGGTTGTGAATATCTGCCTGACAAAATACCGTCCGCCATTTTATGTAGCTGACAATGCCAGCAGTTTGCAGGTTCGTTCTGACAGTTTTGAGCGTGATCCGCTAATTGTTGATAATAACGTTCTTGGAAAGTACGAATATCGAACACAGATTGCAAGACTGAAGCCATGTAGCAGCTGTCAAGTTGTCAGTAGGTGTCGACAGGGTACTATACGAATTCATCTTTACCTGTTTCCGAGGTTCTTCAACCCAGTGTATCCAGGTCCAAACTTTGGCTCCAATTGTTTGCCATCTTCGGTAGTCATACTGAAATCAAACTTCAGATTTTGCTCCAATTGCTAAAGGCAAAGCACGTTGATACATGTTTGCTATTAAATAATGGTCTTTTTCTACCAACCAGTTCCGTCATGCTCTTTTCTGTTTTTAGCTGTTGAGATACATTGATCCCCCAGTTTGCCAAATGGGTCGCAAGATCATTATCCAATTTGGCATCATTGCAAATGTAACAATAAATATCTGTGATATATATATCGTTAGCTTTGGGCATATAAACAGGTTGGATATTCTCTTCTTACCTGCTGTGCCTTCCGGTGTGATGGTGCCCAATTTACATGAAACACCGTGTCCAGTCTTTTCATAGTGTTCAATGGCATGGTTGTTGCCGCCTGATCCATCATATTGTCTTCTGCCACAGCCAAGATTTCCACACGTCAAACAGAGCCACAAGTTCTCGTTCAAGTCGCAACTGGCACAATGTGCTAACGCCTGTTGCTCCAATTTCTGTGGCGGTTCCTGGACCAAGCAGAGGGTATGTTCGCACGGATGGATCTCTTCCTCCCACTCCTTGACTTCAGACTGCTTCGCAGACGACAAAGCCGACATGACTGCATCCACTACATTGGATACCTGTTTAGAGTTCATTTTGAGTACACTGCAATTTCTTTTTCAATCGGGATGCTTGTGCATACTTGCGGAGAAACATCCTTGCTGGCCTCAATTCCTTGGCATGCATAGCACTTAACTTTGGTTACGTGTTCGTATTTCTGCTCCTCATCTTCAGGAACGATGGCGAGCTTGCTTATCTTTTGGGGTGGAGGCGTTCCGTCGTCTGGCTGTAAAAGGTCTCGTCAGGATCTACAGATCTCGCACGATCTAGTGCGGTGCACTTACTCGCTTCGCCTTGTCGATTGCGATGCGGCGAATGTTGACAACGAGAGGGTGCCCAGTCTTTTTAAAGTGCAATTCTGCGTGGTGTCTAGGCGCTTCAACGCATCCACCATTGAAGCATGTTAGGCAAACGTCAATGCCTTCCGGGCCGTCCTATTTTTATGCGGCGTAAGTTTTCAGAAAACTGGAACTAGGATATAAGGTATATTACTTGAGAGTCAAAGCACAAGGTACATTCTTCCTTGTGCACTTGAGTAAAGGCAGACGGTGGTGTGAGAGGGGTGTCCGTAAAGTGAATGCAGGCCATGGGAAGGTTAAGAAAGAGATGCAGGAACACTATGTAAACACGCGGCCGACGATACCTACCGGATTTGTACTTCAAGTTCGCGCCGGAAGGTGCACAAGTAAATTGCGCTATAGGGAAGAAACATTTTGGTTACTTAGACTTTTCCCACATATACCTCATCCTCCATTATTTGGCGAGCCCACTGGGAGCATGTCTTTGAAACAAACTTTTTCTCCTTTCAGTCATTGCAGAGAAGAAGCCCACGCCCACATCATACATCTCGCTTGCTACAAAATACGTTTCTGTTTGGTATTTGTTTATTATGCGGTGTAATAGTAC
>KK100066.1:32705-66148 GCA_000611695.1 Rhizomucor miehei CAU432
GCATGAAATTCAATATTAATGAATACATTACTCATTGAGAAATCATTTGCGTTGCTTGGAGCACTTGGCACCGTCAGAGACGAGTTTGCGGCATGACTGTAAGTACTTACGAGTAACCGAGCCTGCTACGTGAATGATCATATAATATTCAGTATAAGCCCAAATTATCTCGACGCGATTTGCAATTGCTTCATGACGCAAATAATTTCTCAAACAGTAGATATGAGTTTTCAATAGCAGTTCGTCTCTCTTCTGCAAAGATGCAATGCTGCTAGAGACATGTTCTTGTAGCTATGGATACCACAATCAAAAGAGCTGCAGTGCATAATCATTTGAAAATAGTTCTATTTACGTTCAAATACATGGCTAAAGACGCATATCATAATAAAACCTATTCACGGCTTTGGAGGTTATGATTGGCTAGAATTCCCATTGCCTGGATGAAGGCAAGCCTCGGATAGGCATATAAAAGGATAGCTTTTGACAGAAGATTGCGCTGTAACTGCAATTGAAGAGAGCCACTATGCGTAAGTATCTATAGCCATTGAGCACCTATTGGTTATTGACTAGAAGTATTTAGAAGGGGATAATTTTGGTATCGAGCGTAACAACAATAACTTCCAAGTGGTCAGAGCCGAGCACAATGATGACAACAACCCACGTCCAAGAGACTGGAAGTCCTATGCATTCAATACCGCTCGTTATCTGTTCAGACTACTCAAGTTTATCTACCCGGCAGAACCTATAGCTTTCAGAATCGCGGACTACATTATCAGAGATGTCATAGCTGTTTTCTTTTATGATGGATACACATATTAGACGTCATACCCATTAAAGTTTCTTTCTTGACAAGAAAAAAAATACAAGCCAATATTTCTCAATGTGAGTTCACGATGTCAAACGGACACATCCACGGTTGCCCTGGGAGCAAATGATGTCACGAAGTCCGCCGCCTGATTTTTTTTGGACTGAATAAACATCAGCGCAACCCACCCATAACACTCCCTCCTCCGCAATCAAAAGAGACATGTTCGCCATTCGTCGCGCTGCCGTCGCTGCTGCTGCTGCACCTCGTGCTCGCCTTGTCGCTCGCCCCTTCTCTGTTATGGGCGCTCGTCTTTGTAATTATCGTTCCAACATGTCGCTGCAACAATATGGTGCCATGGCAATGGCGCAACTTTTTTTTCGCTCCCTTCCTGTGGATCGAATGACTAACTATTGCATTTATAATAGCTGGCGCCGTTTCTGCTGAGAACATTGAAAAGAACCTTGGCCCTGGTGCTGCTCCCGGTGAAGTCCCCACTGATTTGCAGCAAGCTACTGGTCTCGAGCGTGAAGAACTTCTGGCCAAGCTCGAAGGCAGAGAATTGTTCGACATGGAGCCCTTGAACATGACTCACCTTGGCACCAAGAGCAACCCCATTGTCGTCAAGTCTTACGACCCTACTCGCTTCGTCGGCTGCACTGGTAAGAAACTGTAATGGGACCCATATTATCAAATGTTTGTTATTGACATGGATACTCTTTTGTGTAAACTAGGCTATCCCGCCGAATCTCACGACACTATCTGGCTCACTTTGGACAAGTCTCACGAATTCGACCGCTGCCCTGAATGCGGCTCTGTATACAAGTTGGACTTTATCGGTTCCGAAGATGCCCACCACCATTAGAGACGACATCCATACATATCATTAAAAGCGTTCTAGTTTGTTGCAATTAAATATCTGCTGTTCACGGCAATCAAAGAAGCATTAGCATTATTCATAATCAGCTTGTCTGTTCATCTCACCTTTTTCTTTCGATACTTCCATGGATGATACGATACTCTTAAGCATTTCACGTATATTGGGTCTTTGCAGATGTAATCCATGTTTTAGTGAGCTTTTTCTTCTAGAACTTTATGTAACAAGTACATAGAGATCGCCTGGTTTCTAGTTTGGTTCTCTTGTGCTCGTACGCAGACAGCAAGTTACGTTCACTAGACATACGTGTAGAAAGCAGAAAATGAAAGATTTTCATGTTTGCAAAGAACAGTTTATTAAACTCGCTGATTCATTTTCATTCTTTAAAGTAAAAAGTACCGTTTGGTTCACGTTGAAAATGCCAACGATATATCCAGGGACCATCACGAGGAGGCTGCACTGCCAGGTCCCCAAAGAGCATGGAATCATATATGAGATACTCGATCAAGCAACAAACAATAAACCAGCATCAGTTCAACCTTCACACGCGTGGTCTTGCTTGAGCTTGAAACAGCTGGCCAGAGGTTTGAGTTGAGACTAGTGGCTCCACAAACATGCAAGCGCGTGCGCAAGGCCCCTACGCCTATACGCACCCTTTTTCTTCATCCGGTTTATGAGGGAGGGAAAAGAAAAGGGGAAGTAGAAAAAAGAAGTGGAACGAGTCCTGGGGTCAGCATGAGCTGCCTATCTCGACACAGTCGCGCGACGGTTACAAAGAGGAAAAAGAGGTGTGCCAACTGGAGCGTAAGACTTAATACTGCGTCCAGCGGGCGGCGTTTGGAACACCTCGAAATTGAAAAGATGTGCATCGTAAATGACAGCAATCTAGCAGAGGTTGAAGTGTGCCTAATAATATATACGTGTAGAAGCTGCTTCCTATGGATAAATTGACAGTAAATTAAAAATTAGCCTAAAAGCTGTACCAGTTTCTGGGTGAAAATGAAGCCGAGTAATTTTCCATTTTTGTTCTAGAAAGCTGCTAACCTGCTTCCGAAAACACGATGTTGTGAGTGTCCGATCCATCTTTTTTTTCTTACTATTTCCTATATGAGGATATCTTAGGCTGTCATGAAACCACCGACGCATTCATGCGATGCCATCGATATTGGGCTAGCGCCAAATGGAAAGAATCGCCGAAAAGGTAAGGCTTACCTGCCCATGAAATAAGCATCGACCATTGTCGCATGAATGTGTAACTCTGTAGAGGGATCAATCAATGCTAGCAGCATCTAGCATTGCATGTTTGTACCAGGTTATTTTCATCATCTGGAGGAGAGTCACTGTGCCATTATTACGATTTAATATTTATCTTTAATCCCTGGCGAAGAGACTCGTGCCATCTAGTAGATCTTGCCCTTATTTATTCCTCCGGTCTTCCTTCTCATTTAATGCCTAATTATAATGCACTCTCGCAAAGGGTCACAGCATGTGGCAATACCAGTCCGATTGAGAGCCTTTTGTTTTCATGCATGAGCAGGTTTGTAATATTAGAAACTGCTAGATCAAAAGACACTTGCGCGGGTCCGTTCCAAATAGCGGGATTAAACCATTTACTTTATAGAAACACTAACAATGTTCGTTAGTTTTTCATCGAGATGGGACCAGCTGGTTTTCTTTACAATCTCGAAATGCCCAAAAAGAGGCAAGCCATGATTGGGACGGAATGTACAGAAAATGCTGCAAAATATAGATTGAATGAACCCGTTGGGTTTGTTGTGTAAATAAATAAATAAACAAACACACAAGCTTAATTAAGGTTTGCTGTCTTTTGTTGTGCCTAATCTTCAGCCCCTAGTCTTTGCATTGTTGTCTTTTCAGTAAATAAGCTATCAAGAAGGGATGGAGTAACGTTCTGCTTGCGAAAACTATGACGCTGAGTTGTGAGCTGTGATTGAGGTTGGAACCCAATTTCGCAAGGTATACAAGGCAGAAAGTTCCTAAAATTGTTGTCAGCTTGTTATCTAGGACCTGAAATCAATGCACTTGGAGATATTTATAATATGTTGCAAGAATGCTGGCTCAACTTCTATTTATACAGCTTTCGTTGTCTTTACTGGAAATTGGCAATCAACCCGTTCTACACAGCAGAAGACGTTCTTCATTTCGACATTTCTCTCAAACAAAAATATGACAGTGAGAATTCGCAATTGGCAGTGACAGTATCCTTTGCACAAGCAGAATCGAATTATGGTGGTACAGAATACAAAGTAAACGTCGTGCAAGCGACCCTTGAGAAGAAGGGCAAAACGGAACGCGAAAAAATGTGTTACAACAGATGCCCACCTTTAATAACCCTCTTTTTTCCGCTCTTTTTCGCTTCTTGCATGTTTTCCCTTCCATGATTCCCTTGGTCCTTGCCTCCTTAGCACTGACCTGTATACCCGCTGTCTACAGTGCAGATGCCACAGCCCAGTTACCATCTATTTGGATGACAGTTAATACTATTGGACCGCAGGTAGAATTTTCAACTAGAATGGCAAGATTTCTTACCATTATTGCTTACAATTACGAAAAATTAGTCTCTCGTACAGGGATTGAGACAATCGCCTCAAGCGGAGGAGATAGAAGACGCATTTAATCAGAAAAATATCACCCTCTTTCTTCCATCACAGACTGCGGTTCAAGATGCAATCCAGGCCAACATTTTAGATTTCCAAAGCAACAATACTCTGCAGCAGCTACTTCGGCATATTTCTCCAGGGATACATTATGCGACCTCGCTAACCACACACAAATATCTTCAAAGCAATGACTCCTCCTCCAATCAAGTACCTTTGGTCGTAGGACCAAATCTGCAAGATTCCTCGCTCCTCCAAATCTCCTCTGGCATGTTCACAGCAAATATTATCAAACGAGATATACATTGTAGCAACGGTAATCGTATATATTCTCCTTTATCTCCCTTAAAGGTCTGTACTGACAAGATTTTTCCTGCTTCCAGGAGTTATCCACATTGTAGACGAATTTCTCCGGGCACCCATCCCCACTCTGGACACAGTAGAACGAATGCCGGAGCTGGAGCACCATGAACTTTTGATCAAATCGCTCAATCTGACCGACGTCATTGCTGGACCTAACAAGACAGTGTTGGCACCTGTCAACAATGCATGGGACAGCGCAAACTCGTCGACAATGCCGTACGGGGTACTCGTGCATAATCTAAAATACCAAGTCATTGACGGTATCTACCTCCAAAATACCCTATTCGGTCCATCCGGCCCAGTCAGCTTACCAACAAATAACCGCAACTTTACTGTCACCTTTCAAAAATCAGACAATAATGAACTGTTAGTCGTCGGCATGGCACCGACGGATGTGGCACGCGTTGTACGGACGGATATCGTAACGACCGAAGGCGTCATTTATCTTATCGATAAAGTGCTTTCTGCAGATCCTTCATCATCCAAAAGCGGTGATTCAGGGGGACAATTAGCTGCTGGCCCACTAAATCCTTCTGAAACTCAAACTGTCTCTGCAGCTGACCTTGGCGCACCAAATGCTGCTTATAGAACAAGCCCATCGCTATCGCTCAAGGCTACATGTACATTACTTTTCATGATTTTGAATATTATTTTTGTTTAATCTTTTAATGCTTGTTGCCCAATTCCCCATTTTTCAAAAATTAATGCGGCGGGGGCACGTCCGGCAATTTTCAGGAGTTGCTTAAAAGTTTACTCTTTATTTTCTTTGCATTACCTAACATCACTTGTGAAATGTCTGCAGAGAGGGACGATTACCGTAGACGAAGCCGCTCTCGATCGCGTTCACCAAGCCCCCGTCGTTCTCGAGACGACAGGCATCGCGAGCGCTCGCCAAGTCCTCGTCGCTCGCGATCCCGGGATCGACGGTATGAATAACAGATAAAATGCATCTCCTGGAATAACATTGTGAACAAGCATGTAGAGATGAGAATACGGGCACGACCCTTTACGTGTCCGGTCTATCTCTTGGAGTAACTGAAAGGGACTTGACAGATCTTTTCGATCGTCATGGCAAGGTACGCCCTTTTTGTTCTTCTTTCAATTTGATTGTATCACACCAGCACTTTTAGTTCCTAATTCAGGCATACATTGCAGGTGAGCAAAGCAGTAATTGTAATGGACCCACACACCCGTGAGTCGCGTGGATTTGGCTTTGTGGATATGGCGACTGTTGAGGACGCAGACAAGGCGATCGAAGCGTTGCATGACTCGGAACTAAAGGGACGTATAATCCGAGTCGAGAAGGTCTGTGCCAATTATCACAACAACATATAAAGTTGTGACTAGACTAATAGATTACCTATTTCTTTGACAGTCTAGAAGATCGCGACCTCGAACACCTACGCCTGGCCTCTATAAAGGAGTACCGCCAAGACGAGGCTGTAAGTATTCCACTGATATCTCTTTGATCTGGTTTAATCGACACAATATCCTTTTCTAGATTCGAGTAGACGTTACAGTCGAGGTCACTCCCCTAGTCGTTACCGCGATGATTATTACTATTCTCGTTCTCGTGTTAGGGATGACAGATATTACGATGATTACCGTGACCGGTATGAGCGTGATCGCCGAGACCGAGATCGCTCCCCTCGATACCGCCGCTATTAATCTCGATTATTATATTACCTTGCAAATAAATCATCCTTAATAAACACAAGTTGCATGGCAACGAGTGTCTTGCACCGACAGAGCCACAGCAGCGAGGTCAAGATACAGATTCTGTATTGCCAGCAGCAATGCATTATGCCGACAGTCACGAATGGACGAGTATCCATGTGGGCGCATTGGTCCGTGCCTCCACACGTCTGCAGTCAATGTCCTTGGAAGCTAAATTCCGCGCTCTCAGTAAACGAGCAGCAGAGTGCCAGCGACACATTGGCAGGCTCTCAGTTGTAGACTCTTTGCGGTTACGAGAGGAAGTTGCTAGTCTTGTGCGGAGCGATCTGCGAACTCTGGAAAATGACATCAAGGTACACTCAGGTTGAAGCCGATCAGTCAACCTCATCTCTCAAACTGACGACGGTCTGTCAGAGCATAAAGCAATTAGCGGAACAAGAGGACGAAGATACAACGAGAAAGCAAATCTTTGGACGCATAGAAGAATATGAGCAACAGTGCCAACAGTAAGTTGACGGTTTGCACAGATACGTTAACGGCCTTTTATCCAACGCAATTCGTCTAGGTTGCAGGCATCCTCGCGCACGGCGTTGTGGCAAAGTAAAAAACGCTTAGACGAACAAGAGCAAAAAATGAGACAAGAACTATTTGGAGGACTTAGCAAGGATGGCAAAAGTTTTACTGAACAATATGAACTAAGGCAACGAAGAGATAGAGGGTAAATAGTACCATCATTGTTGCTGTAACAGAGAGACAAGAATGGATGATTGACTTGCATCATAAATATATAGACAGGATGAAGCATTGCTGCGTGCATCTTCGGATGTGACAGAAGCGTTAAGGCGGACAAGCAAATTAATGCAACAAGAGCTGGAAAAGAGCGCGTATTCCGCGAGCATGCTTGGTAAGAAAGGGATATTTGCAAAAAAAACAGACGAAGTATTGCCAATGAACTGAATCGAAAACTATGATTTGCAGCCGATTCTTCCAAGACATTACATGCTACATACAATGAATATCAAAACTTTGGATCCTTGTTGAATATATCAAGGCGACTAGTACGGCAACTTGAGGCTTCAGACTGGTTGGATAGGATATCGCTGTTAGTGGGCGTTTTATTTTTCGTACTTGTGGCTCTATACATTATCAAAAAGAGGACTTGGGATGTTGGCATATCCTGGGTATCCTGGATCACAGGCAAAGGTCGTACTACGATCTCGTCCTCGGCCACCACAGTAACCAGCATTGTCACTGCCACATACCAGGATGTAACACCTACCAGCGTATTGACTCCAATAATCGAACAAGTGACTTCTATCACAAGTGCAGTGATTGCTGAGGTCTCCGAAGCTGTCACTGAACTGCCGTTAGCTGCACCATCCATCTCAATAAAAGATGAATTATGATTTCCGTTTAATTCAAACTTTGCAAGTATATCTGTCTGTACACCTTTTGACTGACCGTTTCATCTTGAGGACATGTACATATCGCAAATACTTAGTAAGCAGCTTACTCCTATTCGGCTTCATGCACTTCTTGTTTGTTTATATTTGACCAGACCTTTTCAGAAAAAGTATGCAGTTGCCTTGAAATGAAATGCGACTGCTACCCCGCAGCCTCAGAGTTGCCGGCCACTGAAGTTTCCTCATTATCTCAGTATCTTAACTTTGCCCATTATAAAAATCCTTGAAACATAAAAATAGGCTGACATTGAAGCAGCGTGTGCCGGTCTATATACAAAAGTCTATGGTGCACCAGCGACTTGACGGGGATGTCAACGAACATGATACGAAAGCCTGCTTTTTCACCTGATTTTCTCAGGTGATGTTTAAGGCAGTGGTCAGGGGACACGCCCATTCAGGCAGTACAAACGACATGTGAAAAAATGTGTACCGCAAAATGCGGGGTCAACAACATTTGAGGTGACAAAGAAGGATTCAGTTTGCATTGAAACCCAGGCAACACACCACACTTCTTTTCTTCTTACCTTCCTCTAACCTACTACTCCCTACTCTCTCCATGGCACCACTCAAGACTTTTACGCGTGAAGAAGTTGCACGACACTGCAGCGAGGGCGATTTGTGGATCGTCATCGATTCGGAAGGTGAGCTTTCCAATTCAATATATGCTTTATAATCGTTTGCCTATTCTGACAACGATCCCTAAAAACGGCTCAAAGTCTGGGACCTCTCAGTGTTCACTGATATGCATCCGGGTGGTGTTTTCCCCATCATGGAGTATGCTGGCAAGGATGCTACCGATGCCTTTTATGGCTTGCACCGTCAGGAGGTTCTTGCCAAGTACAATCGCTACAAGATCGGCACGATCGAGGGCGAGAAGCCCAAGATTGAGTTCCGTCAGCCAGGCGCCATTTCCAAGGTTCCTTATGCCGAGTCGAGCGCTTGGATGGGTTTCAAGTCACCCTACTTCAAGTAAGCAACACACAAGCAACGGAGAAGAAATACATAGCATATTGGCATGGTAACCAATTCTTTGGGACTGCAGGGAAACTCACTTCAAATTCCGTGCCGCTGTGCGTAAGATTATGGATGAACTTGCTCCTGAGGCCCAAGAGTTTGAAGTGAACGGCAGCCGTCCCACCGATGAGTTCCTGCAGAAGATGGGTGCGGCTGGCTTGCTTGCTGCCAACATTGGTCCCGGAAAGTACCTCAAAGAATTCAACATCAAGTTGCCTGGCGGTGTCGATCCTGATGAATTTGATTACTTCCATGAGGTAACACAAATCATGTAACCTTAGGTTTTAGAGGGCGCGTATATTCATATGAAAAAAAAAATATTCTTTGCAAAGATGATCGTCCACGAAGAAATGGCTCGCTGGGGTCTCCGAGGTACCGACGATGGCCTTATTGGCGGTATGACCATTTCCTTGCCTACTGTCCTCAACTTTGGTTCTCCCGAGTTGAAGCGCAAGGTAAAACGTTTCTTCAATGTGTTGATCAATATCAGTTTACATTTTTTTATTCTCACATGAACAAATATCAAATAGATCGTTCCCGAAGTTCTTTCTGGTCGTAAGCGCATGGCTTTGGCCATTACTGAACCTTACACCGGCTCTGACGTCGCCAGCATCCGCACCACCGCAAAGAAGACTCCTGACGGCAAGTACTACATTGTCAATGGTGTCAAAAAAGTGGATCACTACTGGTAAGGGATTGGTGTAAACTTGTTTGCGAACAAGACTTGATACTGATTTTGCATTCTCAAAAGGTCACTGGGCCGACTACTTTTCCGTTGCCGTTCGCACTGATAAGGGCATCTCCATGCTTTTGATCGAACGCGGCGAAGGTGTTGAGACCAAGCCTATCAAGACTTCTTACTCTGCCAGTGCTGGTACCGCGTACGTCACCTTTGATAATGTCAAGGTTCCTGTCGAAAACTTGCTCGGCAAGGAAAACAAGGGCTTCATGGTCGTCCTGTAAGTGATCAATACCACCTTCTTCTTCAATGCTTATTTAATTGTATGATGTTTTTTTTCTCTCATTTATTTAGCTCCAACTTCAACCACGAGCGGTAAGTTATTTTCGGGATTGGCAGGAGCCCCCTTTTAATATTCAAATGCTTAAACGTATACATTTCTTTTTTTTTCTACAGTTGGGTCATGTTGACCGGTTCCACTGGAGCTGCTCGTCTTGTTGTCGAGGAATGCTTCAAGTGGGCTCATCAGCGCAAGGTATGTTCAATTTTTTATATGGCTTATCAACATCCCCGCTAACAATTATTGTTGCTATGTATTGCAGGTCTTTGGTAAACGCTTGATTGATCAACCAGTTATCCGCAACAAGCTTGCCAAGATGGTCGCTGCTGTCGAAAGTGTCCACAGCTGGGTCGAAAACATCACCTACCAAATGTGCAATATGTCTTACATGGAACAAGCTGACAAGCTTGCTGGTCCGATTGCCTTGTGCAAATATCAGGTAAACTGGATTACAGCCTGAATGCGATGATAGTTTACATTTGATTTATTGAGATATTTTGATTAGTGCACTCGTATGTTGCATGACGTGAGTGACGATGCTTGCCAGATCTTTGGTGGCCGTGCCATCACCAAGACTGGTATGGGCAAGCACATTGAAACTCTTCAGAGAACCTATAAATTCTCTGCTATCTTGGGTACGGTTTTTGAGAGATAAAAATAGTCTCTCCACAATCCTTTTACACAGCAACGTATTAAATGTAACTAATACCTACTTACCTACCTTTAGGCGGAAGTGAAGAAGTTATGGCCGATCTTGGTATTCGACAGGCCATGAAGAAGTTTCCCAAGGATGCCAGACTCTAAATATTCCCCCTCTTTTATCTTACTAGAAACTTGATCTGTTTCTATCCTTGCTTATACAACGCATACGCAACACACATCTATTTTTTTGAGGACAAACAATTTAAAGTCCTTTCCTAAAGATGATGCATATGGTAGTAACAATAAACAGAGTAACGTTGCACTTATTGCGCAATCGACAATTGCGGCATTATTCCTTCCAACAGGGGCGACGAGGACACTCTTCATTTGTAATGACGCAGTTGCCGCGAATCAGCCGTGTTGCCGTCATTGGTGCTGGACCCGGAGGGCTCGTCGCAGCGCGTGCACTTCAGGAAGAAGGTGCCTTTGATGTTGTAACCGTGTTTGAACGACAGGATCGAGTTGGAGGCACATGGTAACCAGGAGTGGAGAACACACCATTGTTGTCTAGGAAACCGAACGTACTCAAGGGGCAATTGTGCGAACAGGATCTATACGCCCGAGACGAACCCGCCTCCGTCTGTCCCTTCCACGAACGCTCTCGAGGTTGACCCTCCCAGTGCACCAGCACCCAGCAAACCGCCTGTAAACCCCATGTATGATAGTCTCCACACCAACCTACCTATCGACGTTATGCAGTTTCGAGACTTTCCCTTCCCTCCAGATTCACCAGTTTTCCCGACCCATCGCCAAGTATTGGATTACATACAAAGCTTTGCAGAACATTACAATCTATTGCCATTGGTACGATTTAACACGACCGTCGTTTGCGCCGAGACTATTGGTAAAACATGGCATATAACATCCACCGAGTGGAAACAAGGCATGCCAAATACCAAAACTGAAGAGTACGACGCTGTAGTGGTCGCTTCAGGCCATTACATTGTTCCTTATATACCCGACATCCCAGGGCTAGCTCAAAACAAGGATAAACGAAGGATAATGCATTCGAGTGAATATCGTCATGCCGACACATTTGCAAACAAGTCTATTGTTGTCATTGGCAACGGCTCGTCCGCGACAGATATCGTACGTGAAGCATCGGCCACTGCAGCTCGAGTTTACCATTGCGTCCGCCGGGACACAGTGTTTTCACTTGCGCTCCACGAGAATATGCCTCCACACACTTCGCGCGTGGCACCCATTGCGCGCATCGACGAGAACGTGATCACTTGTCAAGACGGACAACGACTTGAGGACGTGGATACGATTGTTTTTGCTACCGGCTACTTGTACAGCTTCCCGTTCCTGCCCTTTGAGAAAGACGAGCTGATCAAGGATGGACAAAAGGTGCTGAATCTGATACATCGTATCTTTTACAAGCGCAACCCGACATTGGCATTTGTAGGGCTGCCGATCCGCATCGTACCGTTTCCATTATTTCAGGCGCAGAGTATCTTGATCGCCAGATACTGGGCAGGCAGAGTACCCCTACCACCGTTTCTATCTGGTGAAGATAACGAGAACAATAGTCGGGAGGATATGATCATGACTACGGATAGTCAAATCGAGTATATGAATGGATTGAATGCATGGTCTGAAGGATGGCAGTCTCAGGACAAAACGGGTTGGATATCATCAGATCCTCTAACTGGACGGGTAACTCCTGAATGGAAAGAAAGGAGAGAACAATCGCTTGCATTGCGTACAAAATTCTTGGGCTATTAATAACTATCTAGTGTACCACAAAAAGATGATATCTGATAGATGTATGGTGTATCTATTTAGAGCATGGTAATATACAAACAAAAAGGTGAAAATGAAATGAAACAAAACAACGAAATAATGTTTGGAGGGGTATCATCTTCCATCTTCTGCTGTACACCTAGTGCATGCACAAAAGAAGTGATAATGTTCTTGTAATCTCTGGCGTCGTTCTTTAACGTCTTCGCCAACGGAACCGTAGGATATACATGCTTCTTGACCGGCAGCAATGTCGTGCTTAGCAATGAATTGTATGGATCGACCTTTCCGCAGCTTGATCACATTTGCATCGCAGGAGTGATTAAAATAGACTGCCGAAGGGTAGATGCCCCATCCAAGAAGTTCCTGGTCATCCGATACAACATCGCTCACTTCTGCCTTCTCCCAGATACCAAAACTGTTACTCATTTCACGAAAATAGATAGCTCGAAACAGCGTGTGGGGGCAATCGAGGATACCAGCGACCGACTTGCGAAATAAATGTACATTTGCATGATATCAATGATTTCCAAGGGCACCTTGCCGTCATTCTGATACACGCGATCAAAGTGCGCTAGCTCGTTGCACTGCATTTGCCATACTTGGGAAAATTCGGTTTCGTCAGGAAACGTAAGCCTCTCGCCTGCTTGTTTCTTAGCAAGACAGTATGCAATTAAGCGACACATCGTCCTATCTGCATTCTGTGGTACCCAATGCAAGCTGCTCAGTGTATGCATTGCATTTCTCCAAGCCTCATCCAGGAAGGTGCTGTCGCTGTTGTTATTGCTGTCCTCGCCACCAGGGTGATCTGGTGGTGCTGCTGCTGCATTTGGTTTCACAGCAATGCTGATACTATCAACATCATCGTTGTACCGATTGGTCTCTATCCGTTTCTCGTATTCTTGTTCCAAGGCCTGCACAGCTTTGGCAAATAAGGGCCATGCGTCTTGTGCTTGGCATTCTTGTTTACACTTTTCTGAGCAAAAGTTGATATCCTTGACATCTGACTTGACACGCATCCGTTTCGGGTAGCTGAAAGCAAAGCACCATGCACATGTTTCTGCCGTCCATTCCTGCGAGACGGCGGCTGCTAACGGGTCAGCACTGTGCACGTATGCACCCGCAGGTATATGCTGCGTCACTACGAAACCGCGCCCTTTGCCAGGTAACTCGGCAACCTTTAATAATTGATGACTGCCTTCAATACGTTTCTCGGTATTCGGAGCAAGCACGTCAATGCCAGTTATCATCAAGATGAGGATGGAGGAAGGGCGCTGGTTGTTGGAGAAGGAAGTGAAAGAAGGGCCTAAAAAAATACAAGATAATCGAGACAGAGAGAGAGAGAAAAAAAATTTGACAAATCAATTGGCCCAACCAGAAGCATGGGCTTCGTCTGCTTATCGGAAAGAGGAAGATGTAGCGGAGCAAAAACAAAATTGCAGATAGTAGCCAGATCACCATTCTACCGCTTTTCCCCTTGACAACAAATTTTCAATGACACTTGTGCAAAGAGGAATGTTCAAAGCTTCTTGCAGCTACTACTTTAAACTTCCAACTATAATCTTTTTGTAATTCGTGATCGGAAGTGATCGATCCATTGGCGCTTTCTTCATATAGTCAAGCCAGCTGACATAAGCATCAAGGCTAGTCCCTTAAAATTTAACCGAGCGATACTTTACGAGTTAGAGGATCCCGGTTGTAATCAAAGGACAAGGATATGTACAGAAATATGCATTGAAAGTACGTGCCATCGTTCAGAGACAGGATTTGACACACCTTTTTGCCAAGGCCGAAGGGGGTACGTGCGTGGACAAGTAGAGAAAGATTGGTGGTACATGATGTCGTTTGTATTGAAATCGTCTTTACTGTTTGTTAACAGGCAACCCCTCGGAGACATATCACTTTCTCGCTCGATTGTCTTTTCTGTCTTTTGCTCACCATCGTCACGATTATAATGTTTGCAACCAACAAACAAACTCGGGATAGAAGAAAAGCGTAAGCGGAAAAAAGGAGAAGCGAATTTGACGTCTTTCCCGTCTTTTGGGAGTATGGAAGTTTCAATGCGCATATTCAAGTCAATAGTTGGCATAATGCTGGACCATTTGCTGATTTCTGAGTAGTAAAAGAGCATTCTATCCTCAGTAGCATGATCAGCGATTGCTTGCTGATATAAGTGATCGATACTAAATTTCTTTTTGCCAACATAATGACGCTGATATTTGTGAGTCAAAATCGTGTCGTGAACCTGCTTACTGCAGCGCAGCCCTCTTGAATGTGGCACATATAGCCTCCCTCATCCGGTCCATCTTTTAGGGCATTGATAGCGGTATAGAGCCGTATGCTCATGTGTACTCCTCAAAAATAGCACTTTTTTATATACGGTCCAGAATCTAATTTCTATTTGTCTGCAACAGCCCAACCGGACAGGCGCAGGCATGCACAATCGACAACAACAACTGAGCGAGCGAGCCATTGGACCAAGAATAGGTCACCAGGGATGTCAAAGGTTGTCCTTTTATATAAATAGCCCCCCATTTCTTTCAATTTCTCACTGTATTTCTATCCATCAGTCTTCTCTTTTTTGCATTCATTATCATCAAACATGATCCTCATCACCAACGCTGACCACTTTGTTGGCCACAGTATTACGTCTCACTTGGCACAATTTGAGCATCTGCGACCACACTTGAGAGTCTTGTGTCAAAACAAGACACCGTGCCTCAATTTCAGTAACAAGGGTATCGACGTCCGTCAGGTGAATTATATGCATCCAAATGACCTAGCGTTAGCTATGCGTGGCGTTGGTATCATGATCCTCGCGGTTGGCAACGAAAAGGAACGAGTGTCATACTCTGAACGCTTGTGCAAGGCTGCTAACCGCTACGGTATCAATTCCATTGTTTGCATTTCTCACGTTGGTGCCGGTGCAAGCAGCCATGAGACCCTGCAACACTTTGCTCGCATCGAGGACGAGGTCATCGGCACAGACTGTCAATGGACCCTGCTCAGGTAATAAATAAAATTACTCTATAATGAATATATATTCTCGTTCGTTTCTCTTGTTTTTCTAACCAACATGCTTTACAGACTTGATTGGATTCAACAATATTTCCACCTGTGGGCTCCCTACATTGAAAAGCATCGTCAATTGGCTCTACCTTTGCCCGAGGATGCCGAAATTTGCCCGATTGATATCATTGATATTTGTCGAGTTGTTCAAGAACTTGTGCTGACTGATGGAAACAGACCGAGATACATGTTGCACGATGACCACGTAGGACAGGTCTATACATTAACCGGACCTCAATCTGTCATGGGCAAGCAGATTGTCAAGTGGCTCAGCATGGACACTGGATATAGTAAGCTCGGCTATCGGTTCGTTCGGCTCATGGACGCGCGCTACTACCTCGAAGAACTTCCTGCTGATATATGGTTCGATGCTCGACTCAAGCAAGAAGGTCGCCAAATCTACAACGACGCCCTTGACGATTCATTGAATTACCGTTATCGCGCCTTTGCCGCTCCTACAGGTACTTTTTTTAATTTTTGCCACCTTATATTGCCACATGAAACCCATCACTGCAGTTACTGAGCCCCAGTTTATATGCATAATAGCCACGCAGATCCAGACATTCCTTGACTACTTCGATTGGGTGCACAAGACGTCGAGCAGCGTTGTTGTCCCCCACGCAACCGCAATCACATATTTACCCGCTCAATCTATCCGTACGTTCTTTCGAGAAAATGCAAACCGCTTCAAACCTCGCGTGTAAAAGAAGCCAACTTGCTTTCCTATCTCCTTTCCTCTCCCCCAATCCAATCCCTTCATCTTTTTCTTTCTTGGCAACATCTTTTCCATCATTGTTCCTTTTTGCCCCCCAAACAAGAACACCCAAAACCCCCAGATTTAAATTTAGTCAGTCGTACGAAATTGTAGACGAGTAAAAAAAAGGTCAACGTTTATGCATGCAGAGACGAATGGAAGGGAAATACAATGCGATCTGAATCATGTACACATAATGCATCGAGCCAGTGTAGCTGGTAAATACTCTATAAAGTAAAGAGAAAACAAAATGCGCACACGTACTAGTAGCCTATACATTCCTCTTCCCCATGCCGCGTTCACACCTTTTTTTGCCCTCGTCTTACACTACAGAGAGGATCAGTTTACTCTCTTGCATCTGCATGCGCAGCACAATCATGATACTTACTTGCATACTTTCGAGTCCAGTCTCGCGCAGTAGCTTCGTAACGTGCGCGGTCTGTCTTGTAAATGTGAGCCAATTCTGGGACCAATGGATCTGCAGACAATATCGTTAGCTTCTTCTTCTTTTTTCATGCCCTTCTCTTTTTTTTCTCTGCCGCTTACCATCCGGGTTGGGATCCGTAAGAAGGGAGCACACAGACAAGAGCACTGTATAAGAAAATGTAATTTGCTAAGCCCTCAGGCTGCGGTTGCATATATAGCTTACATTAAAACTTACCTTTTGAAATAGTCAAAGCAGGAGACCACTGATCTTTGAGGATATCCAGACAGATGCTTCCGTTGCTGTTGATATTTGGGTGGTAGATTTTAGTGGTAAAGTTGATCTACACAAGGAAAATCTCATTAGAAACTTTCTATCTCGGTCGCTAGCGATTCCTATTCAAAGGAGCATCTCTTACCTTTGGTGGTTTGAATGGGTAATCAGTGGGGAAGTGAATGGAAAGGAAAAAGACACCACCTTGATAAGGGCTGTCCTCCTATATTGGTAATTCCGTGTGTTAAGTAAAACTGCAAATGTCTCCATCTCCTTCTCTCTCTCTCTCTCTGTCTCTCTCTTGAAACAACTTACAGGTCCCATGATTGTAGCTTGCCAATGGAAGAGGTCATCTCCAATAGGTCCTGCTGAGCAGGAAGAAGGAGGGTCACGTTCAAGATCTTTTAATTCCTAAATAATCCAAATTAGAACAGTTCACCTGAAGCAAGGCAATGGCAACCCCCCCCCCCGAATGTCTCCCCTTTCAAAACAATTTGCATTGAAAAGAGAGTAATCTTGGGTCGTCCCAAAACCTTACGCAGTATAATTATGAATACATAGAAACGAAAGCTTACCTTGTTGATACGCTTCAAAGCCATTTGTGTGTTGGTTTCTGTGAAAAGAAGTGTGCACGGCAGTATCCGAGGCACACTACTCGATGTGACGGCTCAATAAAATCCCGCCGCAGCTATTTACTCCGCAGAACCTTTTCTTCCAATGAGGGCGCTCTTGATCCCCTTGAAGAAAAGGATAGAAGCAATCAAATTCTCTGTTAAAGGCTGATGCGGCAAGTCTTGAGCGTAGCCGTATCTATCGATTACGATGCTCAGTGTGTAAAAATGAACGAACGTATATTGGAGCATCCGGCTTCCTGGGTGATGATAAGGTTTCCAAGCATTTTCTGCGCAGCACATCTTGAATTTTATTTCCATCGCCAGAGTCGATCAAAGAGAGACCGTCAATAATAACTTTGCATAGTAACATTCCCATTGACTTCGAATCGGTGCTATGAGATATTTCAATAATGCCATTTTTACACATAAAGCTGTGGACTCAATGCAGTACAATCCTTAGCTTTGAGTGAGAGCTCACAAATTAAAATGGATAAGCATCAAAAAGTAGTACGTATGCGAGAAGCATGAGTTTGGGAGAATGCTTAAAAGTCACATTTCGGAGACATATCATAGCAACAATTTTTTTCCTTCTGTTGGGGTGTGCTGCCGCGAGTCAATTTTTCCTTGGGTATGGTCTCCTCTCTTTACGTAGCATGGATGGCGACATGGTCACTGCAGCTGATGGCTCTTTCGACATGGAAGAGACCAAATTAACTGAAGACATTATCAAAGGATTCGCGCAGCTGAGAAGCTTTAAAGAAGCTGGCGGTCCGATTACATCTCTGGCTTTTAGCGACAATGGCGAACTGTGCATCACTACCTCAGAAGATCACAGCCTAAATATTTACAACTGTGTTACTGGAGAGTAAGTATAATACTTGCAAGTCTCTACGCGTATGTGCTTGCTGACGTGTTTTGCGACAGACATGCTACAACTTTGTACAGTAAAAAGTATGGTGCCAATTTGGCGCGTTTTGTACATGAAAACTCTTCTGTATTATATGCATCAACCAAAGAAGATGGTGAGTCTTTGAATAAAAAGAGTATTTATATACCTTTGTTGCTGACCATTTGCGAAACAGATACAATAAGATACCTATCAGTACATGATAACAAATATATCCGGTACTATAGAGGACATACTGACAAGTGCGTGCGAGATGGTATTATGAGTCGTAATATGGTCACGGGTCTTACTCGAGTTAACCAGAGTAACATCGCTGCAAATGTCGCCTGTAAACGATACTTTTGTATCGGCCTCTTTGGATAACACAGTCAAAATATGGGATCTAAGAAGATCCACGCCGTTGGTATGTGTATTAAGACATCAGAAGTTATATTAGTTTTTTTCTAACACGTAAACAGGGAAATGTGAAAACAGATGGGCGTCCAACTGTAGCATTTGATCCCGAGGGGCTTGTCTTTGCTGTGGGTATGGATTCTGGCATCATTAAAATGTACGATGCCCGCGCTTTCGAATCAGTAAGTGCTTGCTACTGTAGAATCTATAAACAGGTTGCTTACTTCACATGTCACAAGGGACCTTTTACGACATGGACGATTCGGGATGATTATTACTATCCAAACGGATTACTGGACTGGGATGCTCTCAAGTTTACCAACAATGGCCAACACATCCTTATTTCCACGACTGGCAGAACCAATTATATTCTCGATGCGTTTGAAGGAAATATACAGCAGCGCTTAAGCGGCCATGATGTTTCGCAAATCGAAACTTATGGTGAACACACTGGATTTTCTCCTGATAGTAAATTTGCCTTTGCAGGTAAATATGCTATATACATTCTCGTATGGAATACAAATTTTGAGATTAATCTTTTCCTTCTCAAGGCGGTGCGAATGGGTCACTGACTGCCTGGGATCTTTCGAGACTAACAAACGTGAACGAAGCAATTCCTGATAACACGCCTATCGGCACCATGGACACGTTCCAAGGCAGTGAAATTCGCGCGTTCGGTTTTAATCCGCATTATATGATGATGGTTGTCTGTGGTACATCTGTGGTAAGTGGGGCTAGATTTTCTTTCCTTGCTTGCACTTTATACGAACGACTTCTGTTCCCCGGCCATCCGTAAACCATGGATGTGACGGTTTCACGAAAGTCGAAGATACCTTTACAAACATTCGGAAATGATAGTTTTACTAACTATCTATTTCCAATTAGGCTTTTTACGGATAATCAAGTAGACCATCATCCAGGTCACTATTGTTGCAAAATACACGACTCCGTTTCCTCTCCATTTCTCCCCACACTCCATTTGCAATTACCCGTTGTACATTTTGTCTCTTACACTGTCATTAATGATAATACATGTTAATAGCAATACATTTAATTCGTGACACTTTGTGCAATATTCGTTTCTTGAATCGAATGCTATGCCCATAGTTCTACTTTACTCCGCGTTTGTGCTTACGCTAGTTAACGTTCCATGGATATTCGCATTCCTCCTAAATTTTTCTAGTCCACACAGAAAATACGCTAAAGAAAAACATTTGCAGAAAAGAGAAAGAATGTACATACATAAAGTAGTACATGATGCGACCAAGGCTGAGTCCGAGAGGTGGAGAGGGTCGAAGGGTCGACGATGCTTGGAAGCTGTAGACAAGAGCAGGAGGTGTCGGCGCATCGTTTATCATTGGCATTGACATCATTTGGCGAGTCGGCAAAGTCAACTGCTTGCATTCCGCTGTTGCTGTTGTTGGCCGTCTTCGATATACGTTCCACAGTCCATATTAACTCTGCGTCTCTTTCCTCGGTCCTCGCTTCCTTTTTCCATTAACTCTCTTTGTCTCTTGGTGCTTGTCCGTACTTCGAAATCCATTTCTTCCTCAACGTTATTACTCTCACTGCCATGGTCCGGGATTTCTTCATATTCCATGAGTGGTGGGGATGCGAACTCGGGCTGCTCTATACATCATTTTAGGTACTACGTGTTGTAAAATATTTATTTGACCTTTAACTGTTCTTGTCCTTGATCAAAGTTGCGCTCTGCATGTATTTCGTAATATTCTTTTACACTTTGCTGGCATCCGCACTCGTCAATGTCCATCGTCGGTGTCTGCTCGTCTTCCCACGAGTCCTCCGGCTCCTCGGCCCTGGGCAGAAGAGAGAACCAGTCCCACTGAACTGATGGATGTCCAGATGTGGGACTTCATGCAGTCCAGTGTCAATAAAACATCCATCATTGCATTCGTCGTCGTCGCTATCTTGATTTTCGGTGTCCTCGTTGTCATGCTGGTACTCATCAATCTCTTCGTCCGCAAGGTGCTCGCTCTCATACAATTACTCGTCAGTCTCTTGCTCCACAACGTGCTCTTTTTCATACTCGTGCTCGTCTCTTCATATGTTTTGTCAAAATCTTCGTACGCATCGAGGATTGTTCGTCCAAGGTGACACATTCCTTCTCGATAGCCAGTTGTCGAATAGGGATAGAAAAATTCTGGATCTGTATTACGATGAATGGATATGTGGGAGTTGATAGCCGCGGTTGCTTTGAGCTATTGGTTGAAACTGGCAACGGCCTCGTCAAGTGGCAACGTTTGTTCGCTGTTCGGCCCCTTCACAAGCTGCAACTTGTAGATGGTTCATTGTCTTGTGGAACCGTGCAATGTAGTCAGGACGGTTGCGGAGTTCTGCCTTTATCAGCCAGTGATTGCAACACCTGGAAGCATACAATGCTTTGGTAATCCACGTATCCCGAGAACTTTGAATAAGGTTGGGATGACATGAGCGGATGTACGGATGTTTTTGACCATCCCCAATGGAAGGTTCCTGGATTTGTTCTCTATTGCTTGGGATGTATCTTGAATGAGATGTAGAACTTCTACAGGCTTTTCATTTCGTTCGCTGAAGGTTGCAACGTTAAGAGGCTTGTCGTCGATGGTTGATGGTGATCGCATAAAATGAGGCTGGATCCATTGATTTCCAAGTGTCCATTGCTATGGTACATCATATGCGTCTCCACTTTGCACGTCCGAACTAGAAGAGTAACCTGAAGGGCTTCTTGGTGATAAAGCATTCGTGTTTCGAAAGTCGTAATTTGTATCTTCCTCGCCGTCAAAGCATCCTATTCTTATACATTTTCCTTGATATGGGGGTTTACTATTCCCGAAAATATGTATTAGCTCAACGTAACAGTACGTCCTTCAAACATATCACCTTCGGTCCCCCTGTGTACTGATCCGGCAGCATCGCGCGATTAGGCTCCACTGCAATTTGAGTCCATAACCGTCGAATAGCACTCCTTGGTGCCTATGCACTTTACAAAAATCCGTATTATGTAGCCGAGTAGATCGTGTAGGTTGATAGGATAGCTGTCGTCTATCCAGTTATTGGATAGGTACGCAATGCACCGTGTTTCACTCGCTGAAACAAAAAGCGCGAGGTGCAACCTTATCCAAATTATCAAAAGCTGTCGATTCTTGTTATAAATAGAATGCATTTTTTAAACACTTGTATGCTGTTAAAGGAGCGGTAGGAGGATCGTTTCTTTGTTTTATAACAGAGCGTAATTTACCCACATAGAATTGTACTCATCTTTAACCTTTACAGAGACCAGACTGCATAGAAGCTAATCAAAGATGAAAGATTTTGCCTTCGTTGGCCATGTCATAGCCTTTGGTTAATATCTACCTACTGTGTCTAATAAGCATTACTCATTCATAAGCACTCTTTTATTTGATATGAGGTTCATTTTAGTAGCTGATGATCATTACTAAATTCACGCTTCTAAGCATTTCCCTGAAGAACATTATGCAAATGGGATCACTAGATGGCAACTTCTGGCTTTTAAAGATGGATCATGCGGACGTACATAAAGCATCCAGAGCCGGAGGCGTGCTTACAGTCTTTAACCTGGAGCGAAAATGTCTGGCAAGCTTACCATTTGCATTGACCGTGGTGGCACTTTTACAGACTGCATTGGCTTTCTCGGCAAACCCGGTGCTCCGGGCACAAAAGAGTTTGTAGTAAAGCTACTCTCAGAAGATCCTGCAAACTACAAGGACGCGCCGACCGAAGGCATTCGCCGCATTGTCGAGCTAGCATCGGGCAAAAAGATCCCTAGAAATGAACCTGTGCCGACAGATATGATTGGCAAGTATAGAATTTTATTGATATGTCTTGATAATGGAAAATGAAGCAAAGGTGCCCGAATTTGCTTACTAATTTTGTAAATTTATATCAACAGAAAGCGTACGTATGGGTACCACCGTAGCAACCAATGCATTGCTTGAACGCAAGGGCGAGCGCTGTGCGCTTGTTATTACAAAAGGATTCAAGGATCTGCTCACAATTGGTAAGTGACAACATTTTGATGCGTCTTAAAGATCTGAGAAAACTAACGATTCACTGTTACTCAGGCAACCAATCTCGGCCCAAAATTTTTGATCTATCTATCAGCAAGCCTGATGTGCTGCAACAGGCAGTAGTGGAAGTCGATGAGAGGTTAGACCGCGAAACTATTTAATGATTTTTTGTATTTGACACTTAATTTGGTTTCCATAGAGTAATTCTTTTGAACTCTGCAGCTGCAATGGATCGTGTGGAAAATCCTCAGGATTTACCGGACGTGGTAGAAGGCGTATCAGGCGAGTGGGTACAGGTATTACGCAAACCAGGTAAATACCGAAGGATTTCAATCCTTTACTGGCTATGCACCACATTTCGCTGACTGTGATTGTTCTTTTTGCCAAGATATGGAAAAAGTCAAAGAGCAGCTGCAAAAGCTGTACGATGACGGATTCCGCAGCGTCGCCATCTGTCTTATGCATTCTTACACATTCCCCGGTTGGTTTACACTTGGAAACATGCTGGAGTTACAAACAATTGACGTAAAAGAATTAGAACATGAGAATAAGATTGGCGAATTAGCACGATCTATCGGCTTCACACATATTTCTTTATCTAATGACGTAATGCCGATGGTCAAGATCGTTCCACGCGGCACATCAGCCGTCGCCGATGCATACTTGACACCTTGCATTCAAAAGTACATCCAAGGTTTCGTCAGCGGGTTCGACGATGGTTTCGAAACGGGAAGAACCAAGTTGCAGTTTATGCAGAGTGATGGTGGTTTAGTTCCCGTCAACAATTTTTCCGGTTTCAGAGCGATCTTGTCGGGTCCTGCAGGTGGCGTCGTAGGATACAGTGCTACATCGTACGAGGAAGGCCAAGATCCCGTCATTGGATTTGATATGGGAGGCACTAGTACCGGTAAGTTAGCGCATGGGATAATGTGGGACTCAGTTCTGGAACTTATGTTTTATTTGTCACAGATGTGTCTCGATACGGAGGAATGTTTGAACATGTCTTTGAGACCACCACAGCCGGCATCACCATCCAAGCACCACAGCTGGATATCAACACTGTTGCTGCAGGCGGTGGCTCCATGTTATTTTTCAAGAATGGCATGTTTGTCGTGGGTCCAGAAAGCGCAGGCGCACATCCTGGTCCCGCTTGCTACAGGTTAGTACTAACATTTGAAAATGATACCGAGCGTCACCACCGAGTTCTTTGGCTTAACTTTCTTTTCACACAGAAAAGGCGGTCCTCTCGCAGTATCCGATGCCAACTTGTACCTAGGTCGGTTGCTACCAGACTACTTTCCAAAGATCTTTGGGCCTACAGAAGATCAGCCGCTGGATGTGGATATTGTTCGCGAAAAGTTTACACAGCTCGCAAAGGAGATTAATGAAGCTAATCCAAACGAGCAAAAGTCTGTGGATGAAGTTGTGTATGGCTTTATCAAGGTCGCCAATGAGACAATGTGCCGACCTATCCGCTCGCTTACTGAAGCAAAAGGCCATGATACCAGCCATCACACGCTGGCAGTCTTTGGCGGTGCCGGTGGACAGCATGGTCAGTCATTTGAACTTTGCAGTACTCACCTTGAAATTGACCGAATATATAGCCTGCGGTATAGCTCGAAATCTTGGTATCAGCAGGATTATCTTGTATCGACACAGCTCAATCTTGTCAGCTTTTGGTCTGGCGCTTGCAGACGTTGTGCACGAAGTTCAAGAACCATCAGCGGAAAACCTCAATGCTGAATCAATTCCACGTCTGAAAGAGCGAGTGCAGGCGCTCATAAAGACCTGCACCGAGGAACTTGTTGACAAGCAGGGATTCCAGCCTTCAGATGTCAGTACCGAAGTGTATCTGAATCTGCGTTACGAAGGCACGGACTGCGCTCTCATGACACTTCAGTCAGCTCCTGATATCTGGGACTTTGAGGAGAAGTTTGTCAAGTTATACAAGCAAGAGTTTGGCTTTTCCCTGTCCGACCGTGCTATCATAGTCGATGATATTCGTGTGCGTGGCATTGGGCGCACCATGCAAGGCGACAAGCGACTGACACCCGACGAAGAGCTCAAGACGCTCGACATTAAAGTTGTTGATCCATCAAAGCTCAAAGACAGCACGACATCCGTTTATTTCGAGTCTGGACGTGACGATAATGTTCCTGTCTATCTCTTGTCTAAGTTACCTGCCGGCTCCAAAGTGGAAGGCCCAGCAATTATCATTGATGCCACTGCCACCATTGTTGTCGAACCTCTTTGCTCGGCCGTTATTACTTCGCAGCATATTACTATTACTGTTGGCAAGGATGAAAAGAAAAAAGTGACAACCGAGCTGGAACCTATTCAGCTTTCCATCTTTTCACACCGCTTCATGAGTATTGCTGAGCAAATGGGACGCAGCTTGCAAAAGACGGCTATCAGTACAAATATCAAGGAACGTTTGGACTTCTCTTGTGCACTCTTTGGAGCAGATGGTGGACTGGTTGCAAATGCTCCACATATTCCTGTCCATTTGGGAGCGCTCAGTCACGCGGTTATATACCAGATGAACTATTACAAGGATGATTTGCATGAAGGCGACGTGATTATGACCAACCATCCGGCTGCAGGCGGCTCTCATTTACCAGGTAAATTTGTGTTCATATTGGATCCAAATTGAGGCAACAGATATTAACACTTGGGATGTGGGATCAAAGATATCACGATCATCACGCCCGTCTTTGATAATGGCAAGATTGTTTTCTTTGTGGCTTCTCGCGCGCACCATGCCGATATTGGAGGATTGTCCGCTGGATCCATGCCGCCATTTTCCAAAGAGCTGTACCAGGAGGGCGCAGCCATCAAGTCATTCAAGATTGTATCGAACGGTGTTATCGACATTGAAGGTGTAAAGAAGCACCTGTATGATATTCCTGGATCGTATCCTGGATGTTCAGGAACGCGTCTCTTGCGTGACAACATCTCTGGTGAGACTTTTATTCATATGCCATTTTAGCACTTTAGAAATGCTAAACCAATTTCTTTTTTTTCTACTATAGATTTAAAAGCACAGATTGCCGCAAACCAAAAGGGTATCAACCTCGTAAAGGCACTTATCGAGGAATACACGCTAGAGGTTGTTCAGGCTTACATGTTGCACATCCGTCGCAACGCTGAAATGGCAGTGCGATCGCTGCTGAAACAAGTCGTGCAAAAGCAGCAGGGCAAAGACTTGACAGCTATTGATTACATGGATGATGGAACGCCTATCTGTCTCAAGATCAGCATAGACGAGTCGACAGGAAACGCAGTGTTTGACTTTGACGGCACTGGACCCGAAGTATACGGCAATACCAATACACCCGAGAGTGTTTGTCACAGTGCCATCATCTACTGTGTCAGATGTCTCGTTGCAGAGGATATTCCGCTCAATTCTGGATGTCTTGAGCCTATTGATATTCGTATCCCTGAAAAGTCCATCCTTCGTCCCTCAGAGACGAGTGCAGTTGTAGGAGGCAACGTATTGACGAGCCAGCGTATCGTGGATGTCGTATTAAGAGCCTTTGAAGCGTGCGCTGCGAGCCAAGGCGACTGCAACAACTTGACATTCGGCAAAAACGATGCATCTAAAGGCAGCGCCAATGGTTGGGGTTACTATGAGACAATCGCCGGAGGTATGCAGAAACCATGGAAACTCTTTCTTTGTTTTGATTTTGTGTGTCTAAATGACTTCATTTCCCATATTTAGGTCACGGTGCTGGTCCTGGATGGCACGGCCAAGATGGTGTACACACGGTAAAAAGAATACCATATGCTCTTATCTATTGCTACTTATCCACTAAACGATTTGCAGCACATGACGAACACGAGAATTACGGATCCAGAGATTTTCGAGCGACGCTATCCAGTATTGTTGCGCGAGTTTTCTATCAGACAAGGTAAAAAGTATTCAAACTAAGTGGCTTTCCAGAGCATTATTTTCTAACCAATGTTACCATGTAAAGGATCCGGTGGTGATGGACAATACCGCGGTGGCAATGGAGTCATACGAGACATTGAATTCTTGGAAGACGGCATTGAAGTTTCCATCTTATCTGAGCGTCGTGTGTTCCGACCTTACGGCTTGAAAGGTGGTGAAGATGGTCTGCCTGGACTCAATCTGTGGATCCGCCGTGTGGGCGACAAGGTTCAAACATTGAATCTCTCTGGAAAGAACACGGCAATATTTGGCAAGGGCGATCGCATTGTTATCCAGACACCTGGAGGCGGTGGTTATGGATGCCGCAAGGACGACGCCACCATGAATAGCAGCGAGCATTCAACGTACAAGCGGATAGCAGCTGTCAAGGCCGGCGGAAGCCTTGGTGCATACCGAGCCATGTCTGAGAGTGCATAAAAAAGCAGCAGAACAGCTGATGCGATAACAAAAGATTGTTATCTCTGGACGAATCTAATAAACATTCCCAGCATTATGTGCACCTCCCCTCGAATCCTCTTCTCCTTTTGGGCAGGCCGCCCACATGATCAAAGAGATTGAAAGATATGCGCATTTTCTCCAGAGATCCCTTAGCTGTCAGATGGGAAATTGGAGAAAACTATGGAAAAAAAGAGATGAGCGGGAGGACCAAAAGAATGTTCGCGAGACTTTTTTCCGCGGAGCGATACTTACTCTGGAGTACATATCAGATCTACACGCTAGTAGGTTCGCCATGCCAAAGAGAGAAATGACCATGCTCCTCAGAGTTGTAAATCATCAAAAAGATGACGCTCGATTGTTTCTAAAGATGATGTGTGTAATAAGACCTGAGGAAACGTGGATAAAGCATGCAATGTGATTGGCATAGAATGTATAGCAATGAATACTACTTAGCATCTATACACACATACACGCATGTCTAAGCATGTTCTTTTGAGTTATTGATAGATGGTGTCCCAATTTCTACTGTCAGGATATTTCAACTCTGTTGTTCATATTTACAAACGAATATGACAAACCCATACATTTATCTCTGATGGATGTCATAATTATCAAACGAATACTTTTACTTCTGAGGACAGGGGGCAAGCAACGGTGTGGCAAATTGAATGATCTAGGTTGACGTTACTGTAGCAACGATGCTTATTTTCCCGCTCCTTAGCTGCACCCTGAAGGGTCCCAAGGTCATATTAGCCAACATAGGCATGTGATTTAAGCAACAAGTGAGGAACTAAAAATCCAAGCAAAGAGCGTCATATACGCGGCCCACAGTGGAGTTGTTCTCGAGACCTCGCGGAGAGGCAACAGTACTTGTTGTCCACGTGATATCATGGCAACACAATGGTGTCATTTAAACTCTAAGGTTTTTCCATGGTGATCATGGTACCAAAATTTGTTTTTAAATGGTTTGAGATGCTGAAAAAAGAAAGATAAAACTAGGCTTGAAGATTAAGTTACAATACAAAGCCAACAAAGAGAGTAGAGTGCCTGCTCAAAAAATGAGATGGTATACAAAAACAAAAAGACAAGATAAACGGTATTTGACAGGGACAATAAGGGTCTGCGGAAGAGTAAGTGGGGATGTTATATGTAGGATAGTGTAAAGTTTGTGTATAAGCATTTATGCGGCGGCGATAGTGTTCATCAGTCTGTATGGATCGCCAGGGTTTACGGTAGCATTTTCCAGCTCCAATAGGAGCTGCGTCTGTCCTCGCTGGTTGGTGGCCGCTTGGATAACAACCTCGACAAACAATGGAAACTGTTGGAAAAATTCTTCCATATCTTGTGTAATTAGGGGCTGACCATCCTCAAGTTGGTGATAAGTGTAAACGTGTCCTGTACGAATCTTGACAAGAACCTTGGAGAGGCCTGAGAATGAATGTCTCTTGAGCTTGTCAAATATTTCCTCGGCGACGTACTCTACGTTTTCTTCGAGGATGGGTAATAACTCTTCATTGGTGTTGTTGTATAATTTATGTTCGAGCCATTCTTCAAAGATGCGGGATACCTGCGACGTTGTCTTGTTTGTGCCTAGCGTTGGTAACTAAAAAGGCAGTGTGTGAGTGGAGACAATAAACAGGGGAGAGATGTAGAGATAACATTGGGGATGTTGTTTTTGGGGGTTATGTTGCGACGTACAGAAATAAAACGGTTCCCACCGTCCATAAAATAGGTAGTGCGCTGCTGTGCAACGAGTTCATCGACATCCTCGCTCATTGGCATTAAAAGATCGTCAATGTCTGTGCCTCCAGTAGCTGATGTTTCGTCGTCAGAATCATGGTATGTAACTTGCATCATGTCTGGAGGAAGAGATGGTGTCTTTTGTGATGGAATTGGAAGCGAGGGAGTATCTACACAGTAACGTCGGGTTTAGTTATCAACATCTGCTTCTTTTCTAACTTAGATGATGTTGTTATAATATATACCCATACTATTGCGACGCTCAACGAGCATTTCCAGAAAATTTAAGTCCGGGTGAAAGGGATGACCAGAGCACACACTCACGCTGCCTTTATATGTTGCTTATCCTCGGATCAGCCGGAATTTTGTGTCCGCTCTTCTCGCATGTTCGTCCACTTCTTCCAGCGGCCCCCACCGGACCACTTGTAACTCTAAAGTGAACCCCACTTTATCTGCCGTCCATCCCTGCATCTTCTTTTTTATCGATTTGCCGCTCTTTGTGCAATTCTTTTTCAAGAGACAAAAAAATTTTTTTCCTTCCCTTGTATTGTTATTTCTTGGGTTCCCTCACCTCCCCTTTCCTCATTTGAGAATGTTATGGAAAAGCAAGACTTATCAAGATCCCACATGACCCAGGAGAAAAATAAATTGTGGCCTTTGGACAATAATATCCCACGTTCAACAAAAAGTTGTCTTTGCTTTCTTTTTTTCTTCTCAACGTCAGTTTTTCACTTGTCGTCCTCCAACTGTAAACAGTAGTACACAGCTAATTACTAAAATGGAACCACAGCCTTTATAAACAGTGAAACCTAATAGCAATGGAAGGACAAGAATGGCATTAACCGATGAGAAAAGGGACAAACAAACTTGGCAGAAAACTACTAAACTCACACTGTGCAGAATCTGCTGTGCAAAACCAAGCATGACTCAAAATATATACCAAAATGGCTCGTAAACCTTGCAAAATACCAGTCGCCACCTAATTTCCCAATAAATGTTGTCAACTTATCACGCTAATAACCGCAAAAATGAAGGTTTTTCCTTTTAGACTCACGTTGCCTGTACGCTCAACAAGTTCGTAATAATTCCAAGAGTGGAGTGCATTGCTCACAGTGACAAAGGCGTACATGCTCCACACTTCTGCGGTGGTGACCTCCTTGTCCACATGAATCAGCTGATCGAAACGGGGTAAAGTGTACATGGCCACCCAGATAAAGGACATGGCGGTGGAGTATAGTCCAGACGTGAAACAAACGCGTGCTGGCAAAGGTGGTGGGACCTGCTTGGACAGAATGTGGTCCGAGTACACATAGACGCATGCTACATATATTTTGTGTGTTTCTCAGTAAGTCTATATGCCCACTCCATTTGCTGAGTCCATAGTGTGTGTGCGTGTGTGTGTGTGAGAGGCTTGGTTGAGGTGATACTTGCCATAGAAAAATGTACCACAAATAGTGAGAATGGTACCCAGCATCAAAAGTGCTGCATGTTTCTTATCGCTGTCTTCCTGCACGCCGAAATTGCCAAATGAACTCAATGCAAGTCCTGCGCTAGTGCCGAAAATTGCGATCCATTGTAGTCTCGTCAAGGTTCGGCCCATAAAGAAATAGGTTAGGATGGCGCACCATATGACGATGCTGCTGTAAATGACTTGGTACATCTATATTGCACATAGTTACGCAGTTTAGCAAGAAACCGTCATGACCTATCGAACCATATATCTCTCAATATCTCCCCCATCTTGTTGGATTTTACCCCGCTGCCGATCACAGAGAATCCCGTGGTTACGCAGAAGTTGGCAAGTACGTCGAGCACAGACAAGCGAAAGACGGATTTGTGCTGGATTGGCCCGTCCGCGATATCTTTTTGTTGCACTGTTTGATCTGTATCCTCTTTTCCCAGGTCTTCCATGCTTATTCGATCCGCTGTCTATAGTCTCCTGGGTGAATATATCCCTTGCGTATACTTTAAAACACGCCCATTTTCATGCTTACAAGGTCCTCTGTCGACTCTGTCGTTGCAACGCTGGTGTAGTTTGACTTTTTGCTTGAAAGTATGAGGGGTATAAAGGCACCAACGAGTACCATTCCAATATATTGTGCCAGTTGTGTCAGATTGCTATCGGCCGCTAACAGGGTGACAATTGAGAACGAGTTTGATTTGCTTTGACAGCGTAAATCCGACAATACGTACTGGCAGCTCCCTTGTAGAATATCCACTGTACACCGAGAGTGGTGCCTACTCCAGTCAAAAGAAAGCAGATTTGATGTGCTATTGTATATAATTTGCCACGATCGAGCCATGGCAAGCTTGTCATCTTTTACAGGGACGCCGTTCAAAGGGCGGAGAATTGCCTTAAACGAGAAATAAACCTTCCAACGATTCTAACTGTAGCCGGTTTTTATAAGAACTTTACATTATTATCTTAACTTTATAATTTCTAATGTTTCTGGGGAGCAAGGACGAACTTGTACACCAAAGCACCTACAACGACAAGGGCAGGAAGAACGACGCGCCATGCGCTGTTATCAAAAAAAATACACATTGATTAGACATCCCTTTTCAACCACAAATATTTACACATCAAGAAACTTACGATCCCTTTGGTTGCTCAGGAAGCTCTCCAGCGCGGATAGAAGAGTAACTCTTCTCAGTCTTGCGAGCCTACAAATGTGCTGAGTGAAAAAGGCTGCCAAAGAAAAAGAAAACTCGACTTATTTCAACAGGTTCCTTCATACCTTCTCCTCGAGTTCACCAATATAGTACTTCTCCAAGATCTCACGGGCCTCGCCAGAGTGGCCGATATCCTCAAATGCCTCGGTAGCATCCTTGCCTGTTGTGTGTGGATTATGCATGTATCAATATAACATGTTGGTAGACGAATTGCCCTTGTACTTATTTTTCAACTATTTACCTGCTTCATCGAGCAAGACCTCCTCGCCTGTGATTCCATTATCATTGAGCCACAAGGGAACGATTTGCAGTCCTAGCAATTTCACACAAACTTACCACCAGGGTGCTACAAAAAACACGAATCAATACGTGATTTTTGCCCTTTCTCTGTGTTCTCTTACTGACGTACCTCCTGAACGAATTCGGTGACATTGTACACCTTGTTGTGAATAATCACCCACAAGTCATTTCTGGTGTTGTGCTTGGAGATTTCGTCGAGAGTATAAACGGTGGCAGACATTTTCAAAGAGTTGGGGGTGTTGTTAAGTGATGGACTTTAAGAAAGAGACAAGGACGGACCGAGCGCCCGATTATGTTTTTCAACACGCTTCACATGGCCCGAAAAGCGCGTGAGTCGGATGATATATTTTACCTTCCCCACCTGTCGTACGAGCTTACAGCAACAATTTGCAACAAAGAGGGAAGTATCTGTTTTACTCTTTCACTCTGTTTGTCTGTGAAATTAGCATCTCCTCTTTAGTACTTCATGATAGAAGCTGGGAGAAAATGAAAAAAAGCAACGTATTAATTGGAGTCCTTGGCAATAAAGTTTCTTGAACGACAAGAATTTTCAGCTTCTCGTCTTGTGGAAACACGAAGAACCCTGCCTGCTGCCAGAAATGGCATCTGGGCTCTTCCCACCCTATACTTAACGTATTTGCCTTCACGTAGGCGAAATATTCCTTTCTAAAATGTATGGATGCTTTGTTTACAACACTTACCACTACTGCTAACAGTATGGCACTGATTGTCCCGCTGCACATCCTTTACTTCTATTGGTTATAAAGATACGCGGGTTCGCAATGTGGCTCATTAATATATCTTTTTAGGCCTTCATATCGATTATCTTCAACAGTTTGAATAGATGCATACCTTGATGGCAGGTATCCAACCGGGATGCTCAAAACAATAAATTTCGTGTACGTTCTCACGCAGAATTAGGTACTACTTTCTCCGCGGCCCCCTTCACACCAACCACATGTAGGAACCGTTAGAAACACGCCGGATAGTGGGCGCTGCCGCTTTCGAGTGATGCAGATCAATGCCGTTCGTTGTTATGAGCGGCATTTATGTGTTACGTTGATTGATTTGCTAAATTCAAAGAAACATTGTATTTCTGTTGTATGGAGAAAAGAGTGAGAGAGTGACAAAGGGAAAGCAAATTCTTTTGGATGATATATGATCAGGGGATAGAACTATGTACAAGATTGACTATTGCTGACACAGAATCGAAAAGGGAAAAATGAAAGAGGACGACGACGTTCGAGGTTGTTGAGACAGGTGTACAATATGTTTCCGTTGTGTTCATTTTGACTTCAGTAAACTGCAGCTTTTCCTGTTGTGTCCGTACTACAAACAGCAAAAGAATAGGTTCGGATCAGTATATCCGAAATCAAGCTCATCAAGCAGCTTGTCATCCAAACCTGTCCACAATGGTCGCTAGAGAGCAAGTATCATTGGTTTAGACTGAAGTCCAAAACAATGTAAAATTCATTTGTATACTCACCATTGACCTCCAGACAAATTGATGGGTTTGACAGGCGGCGGCATAGTATTTAGCAGTGTATTTCAATGACAAAGAAAAGTTTCAATCTTGTCGTCGGCCCGCTTGGAACAA
>KK100066.1:77498-110676 GCA_000611695.1 Rhizomucor miehei CAU432
ACCCAGTGACCGGAGCTCTGATGATCTTTCGTTGAGAAGATCGAGTCACTTGGATGTTTCAAGGGAAAGACAGCCCGAAGGCTTCCTTTGCGCTCTCGTTCCGGTTTAAGAGGGAGGGGAAAGGAAAAGTGGAGGAATAAAAAGAAAATGGAACGAGTCCTGATGCCAGCGTGAGCCGCCTATCTCGACACAGTCGCGCGACGGCTACAAAGAGGAAAGAGAGGTGTGCCAGTTGGAGCGCAGGACGTATACGCGCGTCCCGCTAAGACCTTGTCTCCACCAAGACATTCATGCATACGCACACGTGCATACATGCCCTTTCGACTAGTAATATCAAACGCTGAGATGCCGATGTTTTCGAATACTGCATGAACGTTCGCAGCGTTGTTTGTTGGTCTAACCCGTTGGATGAATGTATATGGAATGAATGATTTATAGCAATTGCAATTGCTGAATGCACTTGACTCGTAAAATTGGCTTTTGATGATTTTTGCTATTAATTTTCGAGATTTTCTATTCATGTACGCATTTAATTTTTCAATTGTCCATTTGCATCCAAATAATAAGTTTTCTTGTCAACGCCGTGACACTGACGGGTGAACACTGAAACATCCTTGCGATTGCTGTCTTCGAGAGCTTCTCGGATCGTGGCATCGTCCTCGCCGTATGGCAGTCTTGATATCGGCCGTCTGAATTTTAGGCTAGCTATCTCCATTAACCGCTGTAGCAATCTTCTCTTGTGTTTGACTTGCTCTGACTTTCGAACAAGATTGCAGCGTTTATCGCTTCAGCTATACTTTTGCGTTACTCGCGATCGGGCTGTTTCCAGACTTGAAGCTCTTGGGTGCTTTAAGAACCAGGCCTTAGCCGCTTGAGCAGATGATAGCCGCAAGAAGAGTCTGGCTCAGCGTAGCGTTGGGCGGTTTCCCGCGTGTTATAGCATCTTCTGTCTCCAAAAACGCACCGTTCAGATACCCTTTTGTTTCCCATCATTAGGCGTTCTTGCAAAAATATTATTAAAACTCTTTACAGCTTACAGTGTACGATACAAGGTTTTCAACCAGCTTCAGGAATGGAAGGAGAAAGGGGAAAGGAAAGAAGGAAGAAAATTTCTCTCAATCTATTATACGTCACCCTTATGCATTCCGTTCTATGGCTCGGCCCAGACCTCTTGTAGTGTCCCAGAAAGAAAAACATTGCGCCCAGAAGGAGAACATCAACCTGATGCTTGATAAGAACGAAAGACTTCGTAAAGCCCCAGCACTTTGAGGAGCATTGAGCGCCTCCAAAGAAGAGTATCTGTTCGAAGGTATGTAACTCAAGTGGTAGCTTCTTTGGTCAGGCAGGAACCGTCTATTTGTACTAGATGGTTCCTGGATAAACATTGGCTTGAGCCTGAACTAAATGCCCATAAAACCGCTTGGATAGGTTGGGTGCGCCATCAAGTGCGATTCGGCGATTGCCTTGGCAGCACCTTGTTTCAGGTGCACTAGCACGGTATCCGATGCTCCCAAGGAAATCACAGCCGCGTACTTTCAAGTTCATGGATACCAAGGTTGCAGAATTGCCACACCCTATTTAAAGTATAGAATTTTCCTGCACTTTTGTTCCCACCTTAGACCGCCTCCGACACCTCAAGATGGTATACATGTGTTGCAGCCTGCAATGGCGATGGAGAAAGCAGCCAATCGACTGAAATTCGTCTAGACTTCCACCTGTCAAATCGACGACGAACTGGTCGAAAAGATTAAGCAGTTTCGATACGCAAAATACTCAAGTGGCAATGCAGCATTTGTTTGTAGGTTTATGAGTCAAAGGCAAAAAAAACGTTCTCAACACGACTAAGATAAATACAGTGCGTATTGATCGCAAAGAACTAAAGATTGTCGAGGACGAAGTATACGATAATATCTCCATCGAGGATCTTGTAGAAGGTAGGATTTTGGCGACGCGCGTGATACAATGCTGCCATCTAACAAGCTCTTGGCAAAGAACTACCGGAAAACAATCCTCGTTTTATCATTCTCAGCTATGAGGTACATAATTATGGAGTGCATAGTCAGTTTATCAAGACTAAAACTCTGTCGGAATAGCTCAAGCATGACGATGGTCGAAAGAACTTTCCACTTGTTTTCATTTACTGGTCGCCCTATACCGCTAAGACAGAATTTAATATGCTGGTAATTTCATTATGCCTTTGCATCTCATCAAGAATGCGTTAATGTGATCTTTGATAGTACGCTTCTGCCAAGACCTTTTTGCAAGAGAAGATCAATGTTATCCGAGGCTTCGATATCCGAGACCCAGAATCATTTACTGATGAATTTTTGACGAGTCAACTAAAATAAAGAAAAAAGAATACCAGCATTCTTTACATGATATGTCGTTGGGAGAAATCTATGTTGTCGTAAAATAAACATTGATAATAATTAAGCCTTTGGGGCAGCCTCCAGGGCAATTTCTTGGAAAAGGAGCTTGTTCCAGTCATCGACAGGTCCTTCAAGTCGCGTTAGCAAAATACGTACGCGGTCACCTGTATGCACTCTTTACTTTACCTGGAAGGCAGGTATGCAGGCAGTCAGAATCAGGTCTTGAGTGGGCATCGCCTCGCAGGTTGCTCATTGGGGAAACATTGAAGAATTTGATACGGGAATCTTTTGCACTTTCAATCATATCCTAGAGTTACGCATGGCCATTCGTTACTTAAGTCGTCTGCTTGCTTTGTTCTTCTCTTCTTTTACTTTGCACTTACCCTCCATACTTGATCGAACTTTTCATGCATATCCCATTGATATTCTCCAGGTTTTCGTGTCGGTGGATGAGGGATTTGATCAGGCTTTGTATATTGCGAGCATTTAGCGTGGCCATACGGTGAACTCCTGACCCACACGCGTTGTGTCGGTTTCAAGTTCTCCAACAAATAATCGAAAACAATACGCATCGCCTTCTTGAATGCTGCCATAAGTTCTTCATCAGATTCCTCAGGGCCCCATTGCTTATCAGTATGCCAGTGAGGACCCTAAAGCAGAGAATGCCCTATTAGCAATGATTTCCAATGCCAAAATACTATGCCGCATATTACCGTGTTGATGACAATGTGGTCAAAACGATGAAGAGCATGTACCCTAAATTGGAAGTGTGAGCATTTGGGCAACCGTAAAACCTAGTAAATCTTTGCTACCATGGAAAGTTGCTTCCTTTGCCAATAAGATAGCCTTCGTCATCGAAAGGTTCCATAATCTTAAAATCATCTAATCGAACCAGATAGTCTGTTCGTAGGTATCCTAGTGTAACGGCGCCTTCTACTTGGGCCTTGTCCTTGTGTACTTTCTGACCAGCCCAAAAATTCGTGTTTCCGCCTGTCATATTCGTATCGGATGATGGATCTACAAGACTTTCGCCGAGAAGGCACGCCATACTCTCGAATGCGAGTTGGTTGATCGAATCGCCGACAAAAAGCAAAGGATGGTTAGCGAGATAGTTGGCGAATATGCGGGCATCAAAGGGTAACATGTCGCAATCTGAAGGTTGCCATTTATAATCCAACCTAAAAATATATAAGAGTTACAAGACGTCGCTTGATGATGGCTCATTTTAAAAAAAAGGTTCTTACATTCGTACACTGCGATTGAATTCACCCTTTTCGTCGAGTCGTCTGTAACATTTGTGCGGAAAATTCCAGGCACAGTGGTATCCTGCAGCTTCTTCGACGCCCTTTGGGGTTTCTGAAGACAGCTTAATAGGCTTCTTGACCCACTTGCCCACGTTGTATGCGTCGGACGTGCAGAGTTTCTCCGAGTTGGCAGGCAGTGCCATCATGGGCTCCATCGTGTATTCTTCACTGAGTGGCCATTGAGGTTCTCGCTCACTCGTTGGTATAATAGTTTCGGACTGCCACGACCAAGCAAAGATCCACAGCAAGATGAAGGTTGCGATCGCAGTAATGTATACACACCGGGACCATTGCTGTCGAGAGACTACCAACGGCTCTGAAGGTGCCATGACTGGTTCATATAAGTAAGGACAGTATTTAGTTTTGTGGAGTTTCGGGAAGAGGAGACAGGATCAGAGAAGAACAAATTGCTGGTCTGCTCTCTTTTTTTTACAGCTCCCCCGATTTTGTGGCGCTTACTCTCGTCTTTTTTAGTTTCCCCTTCGACTTGAACTACGTATGCACTTAGTCCTTACATATCAAAGAAGTATTTGAAGGGATCAAATGATTGTGCCACATAAGATATCTTGCAATAAGCTCACTTGACAATCAGGTATAATGGAAAACTGGCAGAATTTCTATGTAAAGTGTTGCTTTACCACCATCATTCGTATCCTTTAAGCAGTAACAGAGTCAATATCAACTTACACATTATTTAAAGCGTCGCAAGATAAGAAAAATGGCATCTTTAGGACCAACTTGTTTGTTGCCAAGCCAAACGTCGTGTCTTCCGCTTGTTTCTGAGATCGACGGATCTAACCACATTTGGAAAGAGATCGACGAGGGTGTTCCTGGTGTGACATGCAAAGGAACCCAGTCAACAGCAGTAGTTCTGTCCCGTTGCATGGCAAATGGGGAAGATTTCCCCATAACTTTATTCGCCTATAGACTTGATTCCGGTAACTTTCTAGAGTATCGTGTAAAAGTAGTTATTGGATCTTCGGAAGGTTCGAAATTTCGATATTTCCGTAACAATAAACTGAGGCTTCCTCCGCAATCTAAAATCTGTTCAGTCAATACAGTCAAATGTAAAGCAATGATTCAAAGCAAATATGCAGTGACTTGGATTACATTGTATATTAGCGCTAAAGATTGAGAAATGGGCTTGACAAACTGTAGTAGTTTTATATCAATTATTCCACCTGCGTTCGTCATAAACAAGTTACAAGTAGGTTAGCAAAAGTATTAGTCATCTTCTGGTATGTAGCTACATACAGTTTTGACATGTAAGCATTTGTCCTGTACGTATACTACCTGTTTACCATTATATATATGATCGTCAATGGCTTGAGTATGAAATCAAATTATAATACTTCGACAGCACTTATGTATCGTCATGTAATAGTATCGACAACGAAAACGTTTATTTTCGACCTTATCTAATTTCACCCTTAAGGTTTTAAAATGGGATAGCGAATATTGAGAATCGATGATGTAAGCTGTGTCAGAAATGTAGTATCAAAGTACTCAAATACCGTGCTGAATTCCCATTTCCGGATCTTCGATGAGATTGCAGTAACTAGATCAGTTATCACCACTTACTGTAACCTGGAATGCTAGTCTATTCCACTACAGATCATCCAAATGCTATAGAGCTCTGCTTATCTTTTGTAGCTGAGACATATGAGAATACATAGATATATGAAGTAGCGTTCTGGGAGGTTATGCTATGTACCATATAAGAAGAACACAGGAGTTAAGTGCTGAGTGCGAGTAAGTCCGCTTTAGATGTTTCAGTTTATCTGATAAATCACTCACTTCACATGAAACGATCGAATTTGTTGCCTTCTTTTCGTCTGAAGAAAATAGGTAGAATTTCTTGTTACTTGGACGATGAGAGCTTAGAAAAGCTTTTTTGTGAAAGATTGAAAAGGAAATCGAGTTGCTTAAAAAAAATCAGAGTTGAGAATTCAGCAAGTAGTCGTTTGCAATAGCGCCTATGACTCAAGGCAAGTCACAGTGATAATCGGAGGCTTCACAAATCCCAATCTCTCTCCACATTTGACACAACCTTGTTTTCTCTTCCAGGGCACGGCCAGCAGCGTCCTATTATCACAGCTACCCCTCTCTAATATAATTATGCTGTCCTTTGCGAGAAAGGCGTCGGTACCTTTGGGTGCCCAGCTTGCTTCGAGAAATGTCGCAACTTCGATCGTCCGACCTGCATTGTCTTCCTCCCAACGTTTCCTTCGCCCTCAACGTCGTCATTACAGCAACGACCTCAGCAGCGCTGCTGCCGAAAAGGTTTGAACAATTGACCTCGATTTAAATCCATTACACTGATTAGAGTCTTGCTTGTTACTAGGAAACAATCGTTAAACTGCTGTACAACATTGGATCTCGCAAAGAAGTCGAACAGTACTTGCGCCATTTCTCATCAGTCGAGTCGCAAAAGTTTGCAGTTATCAAAGTTGGGGGCGCTGTATTGACTGATGAATTGGAGACGCTTGCATCCGCCTTGACATTTTTGAATCGTGTCGGTCTTTATCCTATTGTTTTGCATGGCGCTGGTCCACAATTGAACCGGCTCCTCGAAGATGCTGGTGTGGAACCTCAGTATGAGGAAGGTATTCGTATCACCGACGCCAAGACTCTCGAGATTGCTCGTAAAGTCTTTATGGCTGAGAACCTCAAGCTCGTCGATGCTTTGGAGCGCCATGGTACCCGTGCCCGTCCCATTCCCGGTGGTGTCTTTGTTGCAGACTATTTGGACAAGGAAAAGTATGGTTTCGTTGGCAAGATCAAGCACGTTAACAAGGATGTCATTCAATCATCCATTCGTGCTGGTGCTTTGCCTATCTTGACCAGTCTCGCTGAGACCCCCGACGGCCAGATCCTCAATGTCAACGCCGATGTAGCGGCTGCTGAACTGGCCACCGTCTTGGAACCTCTAAAGATTGTATTCTTGAACGAGAAGAATGGATTGTACCATGGTGTCACTGGCAAGAAGATTGATGTCATCAACTTGGATGAGGTATGGAGGATATGGACGGCAACTCTATCAGCTTCGAACATATTTAAACGTGATTGACTCTTTAGGAATACGAAGATCTGCTCAAGGAGCCTTGGGTCAAGTACGGTACCAAGCTCAAGATCAAGCAATGCAAGGAGCTCTTGGATGGACTTCCTCGCTCTTCATCGGTTGCCATCATTTCTGCCGGTCACTTACACAAGGAACTCTTCACGGACTCTGGTGCAGGTACATTGATTCGACGTGGTCACAAACTCTTCAAATATGATCGTTTGGATCAAGTCGATCCTGACAAGATCCGCCGTATCATGGAAAGCGAAGACTATGCTGTCAAGTCTGGAGAAATGTCTGTCGCTAGCTATTTGCGCGAGTTGCAGCAAAAGAAGAAGGTCACCCTGTATACTGATGAGCCTGGCCAGGTTCTTGCCATCGTTACCAGCGATCCCGAGAACCCATCGCAACCTGCTGTTCTCGAGAAGCTTTTGGCTAGCAAGACTGCAGTCCTCAACAACGTTCCTGATAATTTGTGGAACGCTATCCGCAAAGATTACGATGTCTTGACATGGCGTGTTGGTGCAAAAACTGAAGATGGCAATCTTGATCGTGCTTGGCACTTTGAGCGCGCAGATGGCTCTCTTCGTAACCCTCAAGATGGCAGCACCATGTTTTTCTATGGTATTCAGGATTCTGACAGTGTCAAGAACACTTTTGACGGTTTCGGACGTGCCAAGGCACCTGCAGGTATCCGTAGCTATTCTACATTTTCGCATGCCCCCTGATGCAACGCAGAGGTTATGCAACCGTACAGACCAAGAATGTCGGCTTAATCGGCGCTCGAGGTTACACTGGCCGTGAGCTGATCAACATCATCAATAACCATCCAAACCTGAACTTGACGCACGTAAGCTCTCGTGAATTGGAGGGCAAACCCCTTGAAGGCTACACAAAGAGCTCCTTGACCTATGTCAACTTGAAGCCTGAGGATTTGAAAGCACAGGAGGAAGTCGATGCTTGGGTTCTTGCTTTGCCCAACGGCGTATGCACTCCTTTTGTCCGTCAAGTGGAAAATGATGTAAAGGAAAACAAGTCTTCCGAGAAAGTATTGGTAGACCTCAGTGCTGATTACCGCTTCGACAACACTTGGACATATGGTCTTCCTGGTATGTTAACTAGATTTGTGAGCGATCTCTTTGTAAGAAAGCTGGATTAACCGTTGCACATTGTAGAATTCAACCGCGCAAAGTTGGCAGGCGCTACTCGCATCTCTAACCCTGGCTGCTATGCCACCGGTGCCCAAATCTCCCTTCGACCTCTCCTTCCATTCTTTGACAAATACGCTGCCCCTACTGTCTTTGGTGTCTCAGGATACTCTGGTGCTGGTACCAAGCCCTCTCCAAAGAACGACCCTGAAGTTCTCCGCGACAATCTTCTCCCATATTCCATGACTGGTCACATTCACGAACGCGAAGTGTCCTACCAACTCGGCACCCCGATCAACTTCATCCCTCACGTCGCTCCTTTCTTCCAAGGCATTCAGCTTACTGTAAACGTTCCACTCAACAAGACCATGTCCAGCCGCGATGTCCGCGAAGTCTTTGAAGAATTCTACAAGGGCGAGAAACTCGTCAAGGTCCTCGAAAAAGGCGAGCCTTATGTTCGCGACAACTCTGGCAAACACTTTGTCCGCATCGGCGGTTTTAGCGTGCATCCTGAAGGCAAACGCGTAGTTATTGCCACTACCATCGACAATCTCTTGAAGGGAGCTGCAACTCAAGCCGTGCAAAACTTGAACTTGGCCCTCGGCTTTGATGAATATGCTGGTATTCCCATCGAGTAAAAAAAGTTACATTTTATGATGTTTTTAGATGTTGTAAGATAACCATAAAGATGTTTTGCATTTTCATTATTTTTTTACGTACATGTATTGATCTTTTGCGTATTTCCAACCGTTTTTTACCTTCCACACAGGTGTATCTGTCTCCTGTTGAAGCTTTTTGAAATCCTTTCTGTCAGGAACTAAATGCTAAGATTACCACTCTTTTCACAACCGTTGTTGTCTGCATCGCGAGTGCAGGACTTGATAGGTGGCACGACGAAACAAACGCGCCAAATTTATCCCGACACTCACACATGGAGACCAATCTTGACATTCTTACCACAGCGGATTATGAACAAGTGTACGCATGGACCAAATCAGGCGATGAAGCTTTCGAAAGAGCCGACTACTCGGAAGCCTCTTGACAATTTTACGATGACGCTTTGGCTCAAGTCTTCATACGATATACCTGGATTGTGGCACGAAAATGCAAGAGTCACGAGTGGCGAGCATTTACGAGGCAAGTCGTACAAACGCACAAGCATACCTCCATGAAAATTTCAACTTAAAGAATCGATAGCATCAAATTTATCGTGACAAAAATAACGGACAGATCGTACGCAAAACATCTGAATTACAATTTGGGAGGAAGTAGAATGCTGGTGCCGTTGTATATTATAGATGCTTGCTCAAATATATGTAATGATTTACGAAATTGTACTGGTACTATTTTTGTAGTTAATCAGCGCATACAATGCGCATAAAGTGATCATCAATGAGTTGTAAACATGATATTACATTATATCCTTGTTCAAAAATATGAGTGATAATGATAATGTACAAGTGCATAGCTTCGTGGATAGATGGGATTATTGTACAAAAATAAAGGAATAAAAGGAAACTCGGGATCAAGCATCGGTCTACTTTAGTTTTTGGTCTCTTTCAATGACCCATTGGAGATCAATTACTTCGCGCCACAAGGTGCAGTCCTTCCCAAAGGTCGTCAACACAGCATCCTTAGCAATTTCAAGCCATGTAAATACACCATTTTCATATATCCTTTCTAATTTTCGTCCAATGCCTGCAAGTTCCAGTTGTACCAGCGAATTCCAGCAAGATCGTACAAGGATAAGAGAATGGTAGGACAGGACAGGATGGTATTGAGGATAGATGATTCGATATATCACAAACATGTACAATGCACATCGAGATGCCTCCACCCATCGGTTCGTTGAGATTAGGTGCCTGAGTAATCGACGAGCGGCTAGTATGCTGGCAATTGTAAAGGGCGGAACAGACTTGATTTCAAGCAATGCATGAATAGCAGGCAGAGTACGTTCCTTAAAAGTGCGTCTATCTTCTTTGGCATGCAGCTGGTACTTGTTCGGACGACGCCTGTGGTCCGTGATCGGATAATACATATCTGGTGTCATAATACGACTGGCGAAGTGCGTAAAGTTGGGTGTATCCAAGGTTTCGGTTGGTGATCGTGGTTCCTGGCGACTCGAGTACAGTTTAACCATTTCCAGCACATTCCATCGCTGGCATTCGATTTCCAGTCGCTGGTACGCTTCTTCTTGCGACAGCCCACTCTGTATGCCGCGAGTGAGCAGCTCATCGACGCACGAAAATTCGCCTTCACATCGGGAGCAGTTGCACACAAAATTGGGTCCGAATCGTTTAGCAAGCATTGCCTGGCGCTGTTCCTTGGTAGTGATGAGGTCGACGTAGCAGATAGTAATAGGCTCGCCTGGCTGAATGTCTTCGAGTGCAACCAGCACTTGCTCGCCTCGTTTGTACACAACGGCAGCGTTGGGCCGACAAGAGTGCCGGACGAACAATGCCGTCAATGGGTAGATTCCAACGCCCACCGGATCGAGTTGATGCTCATGATCCAGGATATCAAATGTAGCCACCTGGATTCGACGCCAGAGTGTTGCGAGCTCTTCCGGTTGTACATGGCAACCAAAGGGTTCCAATGCATTTGCGACTTCGGCTAAATTGGGAGTACTTGTGTTACTTTCGGGCAGGCCGAGTGAATAGAGCGCCTGGATCGCGGCCGGCAAATGTGGCGGAGAATGCGAATGATGCTTACTCAACTTGTCGTGACTGTGGAGCGTCAGGGCCGTACGTTCCAGTAACCATCGATCTGCGTCGACGTCTGTGTATATATCGGCTTCCTGAGGCTCACAGAGCACTCTGTGAAAGTGCAGCCACGCGTTCCGGAAGCATTCGTTGCTGCAAAAGTAGGCTGACCGGCATCGCGAGCAGCATTGTAATTGTGCTTTGCGCAAACAGTAATTGCAACGTTTTCGTCGGATAGCTGGCAACGGCACTGAAGCGAGTGGTGGTTGAGACAAGAGTACAGTTCCTGCCGTTGTATTTTTTGCCGCGACGAGTACTGAATTGTAAACCACAACGTTTTGGTTGCTAATGTAGTTCTCCATGGAGACCAAAACAAGTTGAAAAAGTCTAAGTGTCTCAGTTTCCGACAGCAAATTTCAAGTTTCTCTGTCTCCTCTCCTTACCTTCTCCTTCACATCCCACCTCCTCCTCTTTTCTCTGTCCTCGTTTGCATGCCCCCACCCCTTCTCTCCCGATTTCCTTCCTCCTCCTTCCTTCCCTCGCTATATCTGTCTCCCATTCTATATAATGGGATGGTATATAGTCTTTCTTTTCCCTAATAATGTTTCTCGATCGTCTTGACAAGCGACAACAATCGAACAATGGTAATTATTACGTTCTTTTGGTCCTTTTTCTCTTTCTTTTTTCCTTCCATTGACTGCGTCCCTGCTGTCTTGTAAATCACACGCTGAGTGATAGAATGATAACTACTCGTTATAAAAAAATAATAATGTTTGACCTAGAAAGACCCTGTCAGGACAGAGGCAACGGTTCACCGTTCTGTACACCTATCCCTAGCGACACTTGGTACAGCGGTTCGAGCTACGACTTTGTATGGAACTACAAGTAAGACCACGACTTCATATTCTCCAATTCACTACTTGTGGCTAAATTGAACAATATTGGGTAATTCTTTGTGATCCTCACTTCCACCAGTTATCCATTCTATATCACGGCGGCAAGTATTTTCATAGAGAAATATAACAACAATTCTCAATGGTCTAATACAGATATAACATATACATACAGGACCGTCTAAACTTGTTTCTGTACTACAAGCAAAACTATGCATACCAAGCTGTAAAGAACTGGACAAATATTGACCGTTCGCAGGGTCATTTAACGGTGCAAGTCGACAGTTCCTGGTTTCCAAGTCCACCTGAGGCTCTAAATAAGACGTGGACATTCTACGGTTACTATTTACCCGTGGGCATGGATCCAGTAGCAGAGCTTGTCAATCCAGACAGCTTGTATCCTCGTCCTTTTAACTTTTCGGTTGTGCGCGAGTATCCAAAATGTGTAATACTCTTCGTTATTAACAGGATATTTAACAAAAAAACCTTTTAACAGAACCTGGCACAAAGCAAGGTAGTGGACTGCAATCAAAGAATGCAAACTTAGCAGGGCAGCTTCCTGGCTGGGCTGCTATCTTGATAGCTCTAGGTGCCTTTGCAGTTGCGGCCAGTATCGCAACGTGCATAGCTTGTGTCTTGCTTAAACGACAACGTATGCAAGCAACGGCAACAGCGCATAACTCTTGCTGCTACGAGGATATGCGACAACAGCAACAACAACGACAGCAGCAGCAGCAGCAGCAGCAGGAGCTACTTGACTGTTACCACCCAATGAATAAGCGTACAAGCTGTAGACCTGATACTAGATCATCTATTTATTCAACCACACCTATTATTCATCACTCAACGCTTCAGCCAAGATCGTCACTGACGATGCAACAAGTAGAACCATTACAACAGCAGCAACAGCAACAGTCAGGCAGGCTCGCAGAAAGCACGTTCATGTGGATGGTCCAACCTACACCTGTTATCGAAGACGAGCAGAGGCGGAGGGAATTTGGTGATGCACTGTTAGCTCAACAATTGTCAGAAGAACAGGGTGCTTCAGTGAAACACGCAGAACGACGGCCAGTAACAGTACACTGCATTGCACAAGCAGATCAAGCAGTTGTTGAGGAGACGTATCATCATCAACCGTAGAAAGAAAACAAAAAGTTGGGACTTTTTGCAAATCATAATAATGATGATAATGATGAATAGTATATATAACATGAGCCTTGTAAAAAGAAAATGCTAGCCATGATCACCCAGAATTGTTTTCTTTAATATACATATATATTTGTTTTTACAATTTAAGTTCGGCCAAAATTCGACTACACATGTTTTTGTAAAGCCAAGGATCGCCGCTCACTCGCCGGAATTGAAGACCATGCATACCCATTAACCAGGATACCTTGACAATGTATATCTCAAACCGCACGACCAAGTCTGGTACTGTCACAGGCGTCGCAGCTTGTGAATCGTCGCTGCTATCCTTACCAACCACTTGCTTCACATCAATGCTAGGCATATGCTGGCATTCAAACCGTCCTTTGCTTTCTCTCCATTTAACGCCTAGTCGCTCCAGCACCCGAATCAAATCGGCTCGTATGACGGATGGATGCTTGGTGGAAGTGGTAGTGACAGAGAATAAGCCTTTCAAAAACACTTGCTTGACCGTCTGATCTGTGTGCCTTGTGGTATTGCAGATGATCCAGCAGTACTGGCAGGTTGTGGGAATGTCTGCTCGTGCGAGTGCGATACACTCAAAAACTCTGGCAGCGGCTGTGCAGGAGCTTTGCCAGGTATGACACGATCTTCAACTGTCGGATTCCCTCCACTGATAGTAGCTTGCCGTGGCCTTCTTTGCGTCGTCGTCGACGCTTTCTGTGCCGTGCTTCCAGCGCGAGACAAGAAATTGCCAACCCTGTGTCCAAGGCTTTCTTTTCGCCCATGTCCTTGCTTTTCTTTGGATTTCTCAGAGTGAGATGGTATAGGGACAGGACCGACATAGCCGTCATCTGTGCTGTTATGCGATCTCCGCCGTGAGCTGCTGCTGGCATCTACTGCTGGCCGTTGAAACGCTGTACCCAGTCGTTTAAGCATGGTATTACTGCGATATAATCCTCCTCCTTCGTCTGCGGTGCCGTTCGAGTCTGAGTTGGAGTTATCGGATGTACCTCCAAACTGACGGTTCATAAGCTTCTGCAGTCCAGCTTCCAGAATGTTGGGTCGATCTGCATCGATAATGTTTCCATCGTCATCAACACGAATAGTCGTCCGACCTTTCTTTCCAAAGGCTACGCCAGTAGTGGCGCGTCTAAATAAACCGTGTGCATCGTCTGTTGTTGCTCCTGAGTTTGCAGATGTCGCGGCATTCGCAAAGGGTGCGTACTCGAATCGAGTGTCGGCAGGATGTGCAGTCTCCGGTCTGGAGATATCAGGTAATCGAAAAATATCGTCGGTCGAGCCAAGGCTGCCTCGCGATATCCGGCGGTCATCGTATGGTCTTTCGGACGCAGCGCGTCGTTCACGTTCCATACGTTCCTTTACTAGGTAGTAAATCGACACTAATGGATGGTAAGCGGCTGGAATGGATTGAGGATCATCAGTCGGTGGTGAAGGAGCTTTCTTGCCGGGTATAGCCGAATGGTGCGTGAATCGGGAGGTGGATAAAGGATTGTGAATGTGGTCGTGAGAATGATGATGGTCACGGGTTCGCTGTGCTAAAGTCTTTGCTGCTTTTTGATATTCTTCAGACGTGATGATGGTTTCCAACTGTTGCTTAATCTCTGCTTCGGTGCCAAAACCGAATCCAGTCATGTTGCGAATGACTTCAGTGTCGACAGGAAGCATGAGTGGTGCTCGGTCAGGAAGATGATTGTCGACCAACTCGTCGTACCCCTTATTCATCCATGGATGAACCATAATTTCGGATATCGTGGCTCGATGATTAGGATTCGTGACGAGCATTCTTGATAGCAAGTTCTTGCAGTCTACTCCCATTTGTGGGGTGAATGACCAATACCTTTGCTATTTAGAGTCCAGCTGCATAAACTCACCAGAGCTCAAATGACTAGGATAATCGACGTGCCCACGCTTGATCTTCTGATGGAGAGCCGACATGTTCTGGTCATCAAAGGGCACTTTACCGCATACCAAGACAAACAATACGATTCCAAAACTCCATACATCCACTTCTGGTCCAGTGTAAGCTTTCGCATGTAACAGCTCTGGTGCTGCAAAGTACAGAGACCCGCAAAACGTTGAAAGGTGTGATCTTGGTGAAAATAGGTTCGAAAGTCCAAAATCGATGATTTTGACGTTGCCTTGTTGCGAAATAAGAATATTTTCGATTTTCAAATCTGGCAATGGATCAATCAACTGGAAAATATTACATTGGCACAAGGCATCGAGTACACTTACCACGATGGACAATCGAGTTGCGATGACAGTAATCTGATAAATAAAGAGCACACGTCAACATCTGTACATCCACAGATTCAACTGTTTGCATATACCTAATGCGCTAAGGATCTGGCGGGCAAACCTTCGTGCATGTCTCTCTTTGAGTTTCCCATGCGAAATAATGTAGTCGAGCAGCTGACCTCCACCCACATATTCCATAAACATGTAGTAGAAATCATCAAGTACGACCATTTCTTTGAGGCTGACAATGTGTGGATGGTGTAATAAAAGCATTATGCTTGCTTCACGTATAGTACGTACTTCTCGATTTTCGTCCTTGTGCTTTGCTGCTTCCTTTGCATGTTGCTTTCGTACGATTTTCACCGCGAGCTAAAGAGGAATTGTCGTCGTAAGAGAGGGAATGCCGATGTCTAATTAGAACGATGAACAGGGAGTATTATTACCTTTTCTTGGGTGATATTGTGAACAGCAAGCTTGACTTTGCCCATAGACCCTGAGCCCAAGGTCGAGACCAAAGTGTAATTGCCGATAGTTCGCCTTGGCCTCGCCTTAGATTGACTGTGACGATGGTGACGGCCAGCGTCTGCTTCGTCTTCCCGGGAGCTGCTCGTCAACTGGCCATGGTCGCCGGTGCCGTTTGGTAAGTTGTCTGCAGAGACAGACGTTGCATAGTCATTAAGTGACGATGGAGGAGGTATCTCTGGCTTCTCCCCCATTGAAGCAGCAAAGGGATCAAAAGAAAGAAATGATAAAAGGCAGGAGTTTTAAAAAGAAGAAGGCGCTTATCTTCTTTCTGTGTAGGACCTTGTGGGGATCTTTGCAGAAAAAAAAAAGAGCCCAAACTCAACCTCCAACTTTGTGTCAAATTAGCTTTTCCCAAGAAAAAAAGAGAGATGTTTCTCCTTTTGTATCATCCGTTTCCCACAATATATATATTGTCCTCTTTGCTCGCCGCTTGGACGTTGCAAAACTGCAATCATACCCCAAACTTCATGCACGGAAGCCTTTCTGGGCCATTGATTCTCCGCAGCTGCTATGTCCCGGGTTCACGTTGCGTGTTCTCAAAACCTGCTTGGAAACGATTGTGTCAATGAGCTTTCTGAAAAAGTTTGTGGCAGCTTCGGTAGCTGTCATTGCGCTGTATGCTGTGAGCAACTTGCTGTCATGCGTTGTGAAGCAAGGAATGTTGAACTATGAGATGTTGTAGGCAATCGTGGTTCTCCTGAGTTTCTCGGTACCTCAACGCTTGTGAGTTGTTGCATAGATACTTTCATCATGTTGACCTGCTTATCTCACTTATTATGAGCAAGCATGATCTATTTACATTGGGTCAAGGTACCGCTTCCAGCCAAATTTGCAATGCCAGAATACTATGGATTTGCACGTATGTCGAGAGAAATCATCCACCTTTTTGCCTTTCCATTGTAACATTTTCTCATGCATCATTTTTTCCTCCAATACAGATAATCAAATAAGAAATATTCAAATCACCACTTCGGATAATGTCACGCTAGGTAGAGATTGTTTTGATATGAAAAGTTGCAGAGTTAACAGAATAATTGTGCTGACCTTCGGGCGTTACACCTTTTCTAGGTGCATGGCATATGGTTCCGATGGACTACTTTACCAAACATCGGCTCCGATACCGTGAGACACTTGCCAGCAACGATTCACTATACGACGATGCACTAGCAGATCCTAGCTTTGACACGGTCATTTATTTCCATGGTAACGCAATGCACCGAGCAGCACCCTGGCGTACAGATCTGTACAAACGCCTAGGCGACAAGTTTGGGAAACTAAACATTATCGCCATTGACTATCGTGGTTTTGGTGATTCTGGTAAATGCAGGAAGAAAACAAAAGAGTTTAATTGCAGAGATAGCTTAGCTTTGAGCCGAAATTTCATAAGACGGCACACCGTTTGAGGAAGGTCTTTACAGAGATGCGCGCGCGACTTTGCAATGGTTGCAGGAAAGGAAAGGTAAAGTGTGTAACAACTTGAGGGATTCTTTGCATCTCAAAACTTTAAGACCGGTTGCTTAGTTGCACCGCATCGAATCTCGCTTATTGGGCATTCACTTGGTAAGACCAGCAGCATCAGGGGGTGACGCAACGTGGCATATACAACTAGTGCAAAATAGGTACCGGAGTCGCGACGTCCTTGGCATACGAAATGACACAAGCTGGTTAGTTTGAAACACTTTTCATGTGAAGAGAAATTCTCTTCTTTTCCATCTAAACCATATGCCCTGATCCTTTCTTTTTACAGGCAATCCACCTAAAGCTTTGATTCTCAAGGCAGCTTACAGTTCATTACCAAACATCATTTTCGAGTTTCCTATTGTGAAATATGTGCCTATTCTCAGTCCTCTGCGTGCATTCCCGCCTCTGCAAGGTGAGTCGGGGGACCCCCTGTCAAAGGGGTGAAATTGTGTCACTGACAATGGATACCACGTGCAATTGCCTTTTTCAGACTGGGTCATGTCAAAGCTGCTGCATTCGTTCGATACTCTTTCCAGAATAGAGGTAGGTCTCTTTTTTGGGGGGGATGGTGGTTGGGAAAGCGGGAACTATTGATCGCAACCATGATAGCGACTAAACTCTTTTCTGTCCCTATGTAGTATCTGGAGTGTCCAGTTCTGATCGTCTATGGCTCTGCGGATCTAAAGATTCCCGGTCACAACTCGCAGCTCCTGTTTCATCGCGCCATTTTCGGTCCTCACTCCCCATTCACGAGAGACTGGGTTGAGCACGATGACACCCTTGAGCGGCAAGTAATAATAAACGAAGCCACTGTTTACAAGAGCAGACAGAAACCAAACATTCGTCTTATCAAATTACATCACGCCGATCATAACAACGGTAAGTTTATCTGGGAATACGGATAGCAGTGAAACATGGCGGCTCACACGAGGAACTGTCTGCAGTAAATTACTATGACTATCTTTTTGAGTCGATGGCGGACACTGCGGGGTGGAATCGCTAAAGAACCTCTCTGGTTGGATAGGTTCCATAAAATAAAGAGGGTGTCCTGAATCTTGACTGGATCGCCGACTCGTCTCTCTTTTTTGTTTTCTTTTGCCGCCAATCGGTTCCATCCTCTCTTATCTTCTTCCCCCATTTCCTCTCTCCTCTCTCTCTGTTATTTTGTGATTTCTTCATCCCATATTGAGCTATGGGCAATGCACCTTCGCAGCAGCACCAGCAACCGCCGCACATGTCGGATGCTGCAACGCAAAGTCTCTCGCGGCGAGGCCAGCAACGACTATCACAGAATCCACACAACCCGTACGTCAATTTCTTTGAAATGGCCGCAGCTACCCACGACCCCGTTGTGAACCGGCCCCCCAAAAAGAAACAGGGAAGTCGAAGTGGCAGCACCAGCGGTAGCAGCAGTGTAGCGAGCAGTAGCGTGGCAGATAGCAGCACAGCCTCAGTTAACCGAACACCTCGGCAATCAGCAACGACCTCGGATACAGCCAGTACTCTTGTCAGTCATGATTCTGCGCAGCATTTTGAGTATCATAATGGTCGCAAATATCTTTCATATCCGCCAAGCATCCGTAGATACCTGCCATGTGACGATGATGAATCTGATCGTATTGTGATTATGGTAAGTAAAGTAAAAAAAACTAAGAGAAAGAGGGTTACAATCAGGGAAATATACCCTATCAGGAGATAGTACTTTTTTTTGTTTTGATGCTAATCTTTTGTGTGTTTGTGGCTGATAGCACTTTTTGTTAAAATACGCTTTTGATAACCAAAATCTTATCGCTCCCGCTATTCTCGACAAGGCTTATGTACTCGACATTGGCTGTGGCCCTGGTACCTGGTATGTTTTATATCTTTTTACAGTTTCATATGCTGCATATACATGTCCACTCACTTAAATCGGGCGGGATTTATTGTAGGGTCCTGGAAATGGCTAGCGAGTTTCCATCTTGTGAGTTTCACGGCATCGACCTATGCACAATGTTTCCCACGTCTATCAAACCGCAGAATGCTCGTTTCACGCAACACGATTTCCTCGAGAGATTACCGTTCCCCGACAATACCTTTGATTATATCCACATGCGGTCAATGCTCTGCAGTCTCACACGACAACAGCTCAACCGGTTACTAAGGGAAATTTCACGTGTCCTGAAACCTCTTGGATACATTGAAATCGTCGATGTCGAATACCGTGTACAGCGTGCAGGACCCATTGCTGAAGAATATCTCAATCAGAAATGTAAGGACAATCGTGATCATCCAATATCCATCATCAACAGGAAAATTTACAAACACTTTATTTTTTTTTGGGAATTTTTATAGTATCCGACGCCATGTTTATGAGCGGCATCGATTTCTCACAAAGTTATCACCTCTCCACAATGTTAATGACCTCTCATTTCGTCAATGTACACCAGAGTCGTGTCACTATACCCCTCGGCTGGGGCGGTCAATTGGGCCGTATCCATGGCCAAAGCATGCATGCATTCTATCGGTCACTGCACCCAACCATCCGAAAACGTGCTCACCTAAACAACGATATACTCGACCAAATCATGCACGAATGCGAAAAATTCCAGTCTCACTTGAATTGGTACGCCTGTTTCGGGCAAAAACCATTACCGGATCCATTGCCTTCACCTGCTCTCACTGAAGTCGTGGCTGGCCCTACGACTGCGGTGCCTCCAAGCGTGGTAGGCGATGACGTGACCTGGGAATCTATCAATGACTTCGTAGATGGCTACGTCGAATAGATCCCCTATTACATTCATTTTCATTTTCATTTCTGTTTCTGTTGTACATAGTTATAATGCCGCGGTAAATACATATAGCATATGAGTTATTATTATTATTATTATTGTCATTTTCAATGATTAGTAGGATGTTTGTGGTTTTGATGCCAGGATGCGTTCTATTTCATGAATTTGTTTGGGTGCGGATGCAGTCAAGTTTTCGTGCCCGTTTGCGGTGATCAACACGGTATCTTCAATCCGTACGCCTCCCACACGACGGTATCGCTCTATTTGATCCATGTCGAAGTACTTCAGGAACCCAGGAAATTGCGTCCAGATCTTCAGATATGTGTCGTTGAAATAAAGGCCTGGTTCAACCGTGATCACCATGTTGGCTTCCAAAGGTCTGTCTTGCAAGAATCCGTCCTTATCAAGACATTGATTCCTTCTAAATATGTGTGCCGCACCAAAAAGAAGATATTGAATAAGAAGATTTAGGCATACCAAAAATGTAAATATTATCCTCTTGCTTTCTTACCCTCCCACATCATGAACATCTAATCCTACCGAGTGACCTAAACCTAAAAGAGGCGGGATTGAATGAGACGAAAAGGAAATGGAACTGGAAATGGAAATAGCGTTCATGATCTTTTACCGTGATAGTAAAATGCGCGAGGTATTTCGAATTGCAGCAGTTCTTCCTTGCCGCCCCGAAGAATACCAATGCGTATTAATTCCGTGCAGAGTACTTCCAAAGCCAAGTCTTCTAGATCCATCCACATGACATCGGGTTTTAAGCGACTTAGTACAGCCTAGACAAATATGAAAATGATGATTAATTTCCGATGCTTGAGTATACTTCCTAACTTTGGTCGTCTTACCTCCTGCATCTTCAAGACTATTGAATAGATGGTGCGGGCTTCTGGTGAAAATGTCTGGGAAGCAGGAAACGTGCGCGTTATATCACTTGCATAGCAACGCCACTCAGCACCAGCATCAACAAGGACAAGTGCATGCGGGTTTGTGCTCGGTATAGGTTGATCGTTTCGGGTATAGTGGAGCGTGGCTGCCCGCGGACCAGACGCCACAATAGGAATGTATGCTTGGCGCTCCAGACCGTGCAGTGCAGAAACATAGCGGAAATAAGCTGCCACCACAAGCTCTGTGCGCAGCGCTGCGTGCCGCTTCATTACCATTTTGTGTGCCACAGACGAAACATGAGCCGCATGCTTGATCATTGCAATTTCCCAGGGGAACTTTGTCAGACGGGCCTCGCACAGGGCACTACAAAGCGCGGAGCGATCGATTCGGCATGAACGATTATGCGGGGATATCTGGAGCATGCTGATATCGGTTGTATCCATAGTGTAGATTGTTGTGGCATGTGCTACGTGTGCTGCCAACTCTGATTCATCCAGTATCACATCTGCATCGTACTTGTCGTGCAATTGTGCAAACGTATCCGGCGCTCCCTTCCAGACTGTCTCGTAATCTTCTGGCAAGGCGGGCGGTACAAGGTACACGAGTTCGGTCTGCAAATCCATCATCACATGAAACCCTGGTTCATCAACGCCTGCAAAAATTAAATGCGTATGCAATAGGCATTTAAGTTATACCATTAGATTTGCTTGCAAACTAATGTTTCCACGACTTGCTTACCGGTTAAGTAAAAGAAATGGCTGTCTTGGCGAAACTCTAGTTCAACATCTGTGCCCTCCCGATTTTTGCTAACGGCTCCGCGATGATATATAATGGCATTCTCGTCTGGCTTGCACCCAAGTAACCGTTTCACCTTAAGGCAATGCTGCTTAGTAGGGATCTTTCTGGCCATGCATGCTGGTGCTGCCGTTGCTGCGAACGTTGGGTGAGGAGACATGTAGAGAGTATGAAGAACAAGAAGAAGAACGAATAAAGGATTCAGCTTTGGCGCCAAAAAAGAGTTCTTGAAAAAAAGGTACGGGTCCAGGTGACCTTCTCAAAAAAGAGCAGGAGGCCGAAAACTGGGAGGCACAGTGTTACAAAATGATCACTGGATGGTAGAACAGACAGTGAAAACGGATATAGACTTTCTAAGATTTTGCCTTTATTCATAGATACTGCAAAAGGGGATAATCAATATGGAAAAAAAAGAGCTAGCACTGATCAAGAAGAAAGAAAAAAGCTAAAAGATAAAGTTTGAAAAGAAAAAGGAAAAGGAAAAAGTCTATCTAGTGGGAGCACTTGGCAGTCAAAGCACGGTGAGCTTCAGCCAGTTGTTCTTCAAGAACTCGGATACGTTCCTGGAGTTCCTTGTCTTTGGACTCCAGACCCGACTTTTCTGACTCGAGCACGGCTACGCGTGTGGTCAATCGGGTATTGTCACCCTCCAACTCGTTCACACGTTTCTCGAGCGCTTCCATCTTGAGCAACTTTTTGAGTCTAGAACGACGCGCCGCATCGGTATTGCGCTGACGCTTAAGAGCAATCTCGTCTTGTTCCTTATCAGTCATGGCAGCCTTGCGCTTGTCACCGCATTTCACCTGAGGAGCAATGATTGTGGCCTCTGTCTTGGGCATAATAGGCACAGGACGATTGCGTGGACGAGGCGCCAGTGGACGAGGCTCGGCTGCAGCAGGCTTGACCGGTGAAGCAGGCCAACTTGCGATTTCAGGGAACAAGGGAATTGGCGTGGAAAATTGACTTGATGCACGAGACATATCCTTTTGAGATTGGTTTTCAGGGCTAGCCGTTAAAGGAGGCGAATGCGGAAGGACATTGCCTGGCAACATGGGATCTGGCACGGCAAACTTGGTGTCAGACATCGTCAAAAGACCAGAGTGGTGTAGTTCATCGGCCAACCAGTCATCAATCATGGAAGGCATCGTGTCTAGTTGCAAGAATTGCGCGAGCGTGTCGTTTTCGTTCATTTGAGGTTGCTGTTGTAGAGAGAAGGCTGGATTGTTTGCAATGGCAGACAAAAGGGCTTCTGGGCCCAAGGCGAATTGAGGCATTTGCTGTTTTGTTGTCGTCATTTTGTGTGTACGAGTTGGAGGGTGAGCGAAGCGACGCAGGTTTTTGGTGGTGGTGGTTATGCTGGTTATTTTGCTAATTTCCTGGGTTGTTCGTTTGGGCAGATATCTTCACAGTGCAGGTAGAGGGCTCGTCAGTACAGTAGGAGAAGAAAGGCTTGAATGGCAGAGACTTGGAGTTGAATTGGTTCTTGCGAGTCGCAGAGGAGAAGTTAAAGGCAGACATGAGAGAGCGAGGTTTCTTGAGAGACACAAGAGAGATTAGAGGTTCTTTAAGATTAGATAGAGCAGAGAGAAAAAGCGGCTTGAGAGAGCAGGAATTAGAAGATGATGGCAACCATGTTGGACAAACAGGTCACAATAGGATGCAAGCAAACAGTAGTAGAGTCAAAGAAAAAGTTACAAAGTGTAGTTAGAGAGGTTGGTTTAGTTAGTGATTAATAGAGGAAAGAACCGCGAAGAGCAACGATACTCTGTCGGCGATGACGAAGTCAATTGCGAAAACACAAAGCCACGACAGATGAAAGATTCTGATTGGCCTGGCAATACCTTTTTCACATGGACGGCCCGTAAGTGAGATTGGTTGGGCCAATCGAAATCGGGAAGAAAATCAAGACTGATAAACAAAGTTCGTGCCACAAAGGGGGCGCCATGACAGACACTTTGGATACATTTGTCTTTTCACTGAGCTTTTCAGAAGAGTCCCTGCGATCTTCTGCGTATTATTCTAGGCATAGATACAAAATCTATATGCCTGGTATAATTTTGAATCTTCCATCATTACGTGCTTTTCATTTCAAAAGGTATGGTCCGGACCAAGTTTCAGGCGGAGACACACCGTTGGGGCGAACCTTGCGTTTCTACACTACATACGCCATGCATGATGCGGTCGCATACAGGCCCCGAAAAGTACTAGAAAGCCGAGGAAGTTATGAGTGAAAGTGTATGATATGAATATGAGTATAATGGGCTTTCATGAATAGCCTATTGATCCAAGTTTAGAAAAGTAGTATGGAAACGACAGTATCGCTTCAAGGAGCTGGTACACGAGCACTCCCCCATTTGCGGCGTGCTCCTTGTCCAGCGCCCGGAGAAATACTCGGTATATGGAAGAATTGGTAGAAGCTAGAGTTACACTGTACAACGAGTAGTGGGAACCGGGAAGCTATACAGTAATCAGTGTGAACCAAACTAAATTGCTGCCTGGTCCTTATTGTCTAAGGTCTATCGTTACAATTTAAATAGAGAAACAATTTTCATGAGTCACTATTATTTGTTTCTCTGCTGTAGCTTATTCACTTTTAGAACGCAAAGTCCACCCAAGTACTGTTTCCGAATTGATCCTCAATAGCTGCTATTGTTTCGCCTTGTATCATCAATCAGGATCGAAAATACAAATCATATCAGCGCATATATTCTAGTCAATATTAAAGTAGCACTCGATCATTCGATACTGTGCTTCATGGTCGAGATCCATAATGTATCCATTCGTTCAAAGTCTATATAAAAAGACTGTTGAGCTCGTGTCCTTTATCATCACGTCTGTAAGCAACAACATAGTACCTTTTACAGCACGTCCACATAAAGTTAGAGAGGAGATCTTGCAAGATACAATGGAATGCAGTTTATTTCAATTTCTTTATCTATTTCAAGAGTTTTGATGTCGGAACGCTCAGACCGTCGTACATAGTGATGCACGATAAGGTGCAGTTTCGTCGATTTCAATTTTCCCTTTATTCCAAGGAAAAATGGCATGAAATAAACAGGGTTCCACTGTACAGGACTTGGCGTCTATCATCATCTTCATCTCATTGGCAACTTTGATGCTAGGGGGAGCATGACTGGCAGCTTTCGGTGGTTAACTTTTACAGTCATTAGGTTGACTGTCCTGGTGAGGGCTTCGCGTAGACGATGAAATCGGCTTGAAAGTTAAATGGTTGGGATTATCATTGTCCAGCTCGATCTTCTTATTTTCCCTAGAAGCTGTTCAGGTGCATCTTCCTAGGTGCAGAAGCAATAATAACTTACCAGTCCAAGAGATCTTCTAGATATCTGTGGACGAACGTGTCCTCGATTCTTTGAGGCTGCTGCTTCCAGAGCCTCAAGCAACAAAGCATGGGCAAGACTGCAAGGAACTTACACCCTATGCAATATTCCAGCCAAAGAAACTTCCTCTTCCCCAGGTTTCCTGCTGTTGGCATCCATTTCTTGGCCATGCCGCGTAATTGTTCCTTGTCCAGGATGGATATGAGGGTGAAATTAGAATACGCACGAGGACGAGTATGCTGTTATGCCTACCTTGTCGAGAGGAGTGGTTGCACCAGTTTTCGGCGGCTTTTGAAGTCATCGCACTAAATTCCCCCATTCTCGGATAGACGATGTCTTGCAATATTTTGTTATGTAGCTTGTCGCACATGTGAGCCGAGACCGAGTAGTTCACGCATCAGTAAAGAGGATGATGAAGTTCAAAGGCCTATCAGGGATCCGTCAGCAAAGGCCAGCGTAGTCAACCATAGTAAATTGTTACAGGAACCTGAAATCCGACAGGTGTCCATGCTTTTCGGTCTGCTCCAGTGAGCGCTTTCGAAACTCCATCAACTGGCCGGATACGTCATCACCGTCAAGCATCCACTAGTTTCACAAGCAGGTTTGTACGCTTATACTACTTTTGGTAGCTATTACCCTTTTTCCGCGACAGTCATTGTTGCCTCAGAGCGGATAAAGTTGTAAAGATCGGTTGAACCCTATGTGCCACTGGACAGCCAAGTTTCGCAGCGCCGATCCATTGCATTTCTTTTATTAAGAGAGAGAGTTTTCTTTTCAAATTCTCCAGCAGGACCCGGGGGATGCCGGCCATGTAGAAAAGAGATTTCCTTCTTCACCCTTCACCCAGGCTGGTGCCGTGGAGAAGATACGCTCTCGCAGTCGGGCGAGCACCATCAGCATCGATTATCGTGGTGATGTCGATGGGGGAGAGGCTATGAACATGTCGTGGTGTAAATGCCTCAGGGAGGACTTTCAGAGCATATTGACGTGGAAAAGCTGTGGAACGCGTCGCCCAGCTGACACCCCTCATTTGTTGGTTCTCCGTTGTTCTCTGTTTCATTGTTTCGTGCCTCTTTATGTGTCTCATTGCTGAGTCAAGCTTATCGTATAAACTATCTTCGTCTACCTACTCCAAACCAACTCGATATTGGCTTTAGACATCCTTGAATTATAATGTCGTCTACAACCTGAGTAGTGGGTCAGAGATCTAGGCATGCAAGGCTTTGACAAGCCATAAAAGTTATGCAGATAATGCATACAGCTGGCGATGTTTTCGTGACATTAGCAAAATGATCTCGGAATCGAGTAAGACTCTCTTATTATTACGCAGAAGTCTTTGTATACCATCAAGACTGGGTGAACGGTATACACAATACAAATCATCAAACATGACATTAATATTCGCCAATAGGCTGCATGCTGTATGTGTTATAACCCTATCCATCTATTCTTTTGTTTCAAACTGGGTGTCGCGATTACATTGCTGCTAATTGATAGGAGTAAGATGTGTTTCTATTCACAGTGATCAAAAGATATTTGGCGCCTTACCTTGTTTTCTGGGTGGCAAAGAACAAACAGCCGTGGCTCTTTCAAGTTACTCTACCACAGGTCGACCGTTGACTATGGGAGGAGGCATCCGGCCTTCATTGTAGCACTCGCTCGTAGTGACTGCTATTTTCAGACTGCAACCTGTAACCTGAGAAAGGAGCCAACGTGGTTTTGTTGATGCCGGCTTGCAATTGACTCTTGCAAAAAGCGGTGAACACGTTATACCATGACACAGTCATTGTGGGCAAAAGTTGTCTTCATCCAGAGTAATATTCTCGAGGCCTGTCATGTTGGAGGGAGGAAAGCAAAGACCTGTCTCGCGTCTGTCACACAGGTACTTTATGCATCCGATATCCAAATCATCTAAAGCAAATCTCGAGATAATACAGAATCTTTTTAAATGAACTTGCAATCAGTTACAGTATCTTGAATAGATGTATGGTATCTCTGTGGTGCAACTCCAACTCAAGTTACAGTGCTAAAAACCTGCTTATCGAAGCACAGTGGCTCATTGTATCATTCTATATACTGTTCTTGTGACTCTTTACATGCTTGACATTGCCTTATTTTGACCAGCAAAAAAGAAGACAAATAAACATTTCAAGTTTTATGGAATGAGGATGGTATTTTACACAAAGAGAAATAGGGACTCGGGGATGAAGTAATATGTGGGAAGGTTAATAAACGGTGGACATGTGGTATCTGGACTCTTCAAAGTCCTTGATCTGTTGGTCGTGCAGTCTGTGGTGACGGGCACCGTTACGCAGTCGAGAAGCGTAGTTGGATACCACAGATGCAAAGTAGATCTATCGAGTTAAATAAAAAGATCAGAGGCAATTCCAGTAAAATTCATTCTATTGTGTTTTACCTGGAGCAGTTCGATAAAGAAGATAACGACACCGAATGCAATCAAGAACGTTTTCACGCTTTGCTTACAATCAGCAGCAGATGCGGCGTTTGCATTCAAGGTGCCGGGATATCGAACTGGCGAATAGTAAGGACTGTCTGACAAGATTGCTGGGTCGAGAGGAACTTGACTGTTGCCAAAGCCGACAAATCCAGAGCGCTGGCACGATTTGACCATCTTGTCTTGGTGTACAGCCATGATGATAAGCGAGACGATGTATTTAATGATCGATAGAGCACAATTAATCCAAACAATAACGCTGAAAATCTTTGCAAACGTGCGATTGGCCTGTTACAATAGAGCTTAGTATAGTTGGTTGTCACCGATTGGTTTACACAACAATCACTTACGAAGCAGGAGCCGAGTATTCCAAAAAAGCCTCCCACACAAATAATGACGGTAAAGAGTAGCCCAATGTAATACCACGCTTTCGCTGTCTGCCCCGAGTATACCACCACAGCTACAAACAAGCGTCAAATATCAATACTATAATCTCAAACTGCTATCATGATAACTACTTACCGTTGCTACCTAGAAATCCAGTGACGGCATCGAAGAGGTAGACAACCTATACAGGGACGTTCATGAGTCTTTTCCTTTGAAACTGCTTTCCACTGAATCGTAAACATACAAAGAACCACAGAGCGATAATGAAGGTGCCTACTCGGAGAGGAAGGAAGCAGCAACACTTGTCAAATCCCAAACCCATAATGTGTAAAATGAAGGGAACGGTGAAGAATGGTCGATCTAGTTTTTCTGTCGAAAGGGAGCTCCTATAAAAAGGAGAAGTGATATGATTCGCCGACCGTTAATTGAGGCGCCTTGCCTCGAACATCACAACAATTTTGGTGATACAGCTCCTCAGGTCCGAACTGGATCCGGAACCATCTCCACGGCCTACAGTTGTTGCTAGATAATTACTGAAAGATACATGGCATTTTAGTGTACATGCGGGCTCATGAGCCTTGTCAGCAAAATAACTCCTTCCAGCAAGAGCATTGAGAGCTATACAGATAAATTCATCTTTATTATGCTCATCTATTCCTGCAACCGACCAAGAAAGGTGGGTCCTGCTAATGATAATGGTGATCCAGCACTCCTGACGACCAGCGTCTACAGAGTGGAATTGACATATAAAAACTTCCCCCCAAACAAACACATGATAAAAAGATAAATATACTGTTCGTCTTTCATTTTAACGCATAACTACATATCAACATTTCCTGTACAAAGATCGGTCCAGCGCATTCACATACATTAAGAACAATTTACAATATTTTAGGCATTCACGCAGAAAGTAAGGTCTTGTTTATTCCAGCAATCTATTAACCACCAGAAATGTAATCAAAAGGGAAACTGTACATATAATGTCTCGGTAAATTTCTTAGCTGTGCATGTTTCAAACAATGCTCGTTCCAAAACGATACAAAAGCGCCGTAAGGCCAGCTGTACCCAAGACTCCGTGAACAGCCTTGATCAAAACTAGGTTTTGCGGTCGTTCTTCCCAAATGTAGGCCTGGTAGAGTTCCGGTACAACAAAGGCGATGAAAAAGAAAAGACCTAGCTGGATCGCGTGTGTGTAGCAACCAACGTCGGTCAAGTTCATGACACCCATTACAAAAAATGTCTATATCAAATATAGTTAGCTATCTTCTTTCACCCCTTTCTTCTGTCCTTTTCTTGAAATAATGGAACATGGAACACACATGTGTGGCTGCTCCCAGAATGATGGATGAAAACTTGCCTTTACACAGTACAATGCAAATTCAACCGCCTGATCCACAATACTTCCATCCCTTGCTCGTTTTGCTGATTTCTGATGTGACCAATCTGATATTCCTTTATCCTGGTTCATGGCCTCAGCCCAATGTTCGCCAACAATGCCGAACCGCGTCAATGTATTGACAAGAAGCAAAAACGTAGCGCCGATAACTATCGTCTAACTTTGTCAGAGAACCAGGCTGAAAATATTAACTTGATGTGTAAGTTTTTTTGTTACGTACAAATCGTTGAATAGTTAAAAGTCATGTTGCTTGTATTACGAAATGTGTACGCGTGCAGTAAAAAGACGTGGGGAGTAGGAGGAAAGAAAGCGGGAAGAGCAAGGCTGAGGATGTTTGCCGCTACAAACTGGCATGAAAATCGGAGTTAAACACTGACGTCAAGGCTTTCACAGTGCGAGAGGCACCGTCGATCAGTTGGAAAAGCAAGTCCACCCACCAGGACTCTTTTGTTGTGCTTCCCAGCTTTCGGCTTACAGATCTAGTTTGTAGTTACAGTAGTAGCAAGATCAAAAACCCGAATAGTACAGGCTTGGGCACCTGTAGATTTCGCCTAAAATATCACTTTCAGAACTGCTAAATTTAGAACATGTTTTTTTTGCTGTTCGGGTTCGGGACGGTCTCGAGGCATACCGCTTTCGATTCGAAGTTAAAAAAAAGGTGTGAGGTCTCCATCCTGTTTACGTTTTTCTTCTGTCTTTCTACTTTTCGTTCCTCTTTATCATCCCCACACACTCCACATGTCTGTATATGATCGCGACGATTACTACAGTGGACCTCCACCACCACCGCTTCACGGACATCCTCAAAGCCCGCCGATGAGAAGTGCATACGATAACACTGGTTATACTTCGCCTCACAGCACCGCATATCCACCAACACCCTTTGATCACCAAGACGACAGTAGACGAAACCGCAAGTCTATAGACGCTGCGTTGTATCACAACGAGGCAGCGATGGGGTGGCGTACCAACCGTGGAAGCATGTCGGATGTTAAGCTGACGGGCCACTACGACTCGGACGATGAGCACGATCTTTTACCGGTTCCTGAAGAACGCAAGCGTCGTTCTTGCATGGACAAGCTTTGCTGCGGATGTTGCACCTGCTTGCCTCGATGGATGCGGTACCTGTGCTGCGTATTGTTCTTGATAATTATAGCACTTGCTATCGTGGTCGGTGTCTTGGCGGCACTTTTCAAGACCCCGAATGTGACGTTCAATGGCATCGAAGGCGAACCACAGGTCAACCTTGTTGGTACCAACATCACCATGAACTTTACATTATCTATCTCGGTTGACAATCCAAACATTGAAGGCATCACCTTTGAGAAAATTGTGGCGGAGGTAACGTTGTGCGCGCATTCGTGCCCAATATACACACATCATGTGGCGTTGACGACAAAAGCCTAAAAAATAACCCAAATATACAACTTAGGCCTACTACCCGAACTACGATAACGTTTCTATTGGTGGCGGCGAGCTTGATGATGTACACATTGCAAAGCAAGCAACAACAAACATCAGCTTCCCCTTTAGCATCCAGATCGACGCATCTTCAGAATCGACAAAGGCTATTGCGTCCGACATGATGAACAAGTGCGGCTTGACAGGTGGCTCATCTAGCCAGATCACGATCGACTACAAAGTGAAGCCTACGTTGAGAATCATTGGCATTCCTATCACCCCAACAATATCAGAAAGTGCAAACATTGACTGTCCCACTCAGGTACGTACGACATTTTTCTGAGTTGTCATCATTTTTTTTAGATTTTGGGCTTGGCGCGACTAAATAGACATTTTATAATATGTTTCAGGAACTTTCCGGTTTAACTGGCTTGGCGAGTGATTGGGAATCGCTTATTCCTAGCGGCGTCTTACCAACCGGGGCTACTTAAAAAATTATATAGCCCTATTTTCTAAAGATATCCAGAATCCCTCTCCCTCCATTCACGTTGTATAGCACGTTCCCTCTCTCCCCAACTTTCCCTAACCGCATGTACCATATTTGTGTAAAGAAACCAAAAATTGAAGAAAAAAATAGCCTGCTACTAGCTGAACTTGCGAACTAGTTTCTAGCTTGTTTCTCCTAACGCATAGGTTGCAGATTGGAAAAAGTCTGCGGGGCAGAGAAGATGATTGTCATTGGCTTAAGGTTTGAAGCTAACGTCATCGGACATTCAAGACGACGATCTCGCAGCAGAATGCACCGGCTTCTACGCGATCGAACGTACTTTTTTTCAATGATAGTAGTATATACTTCTTTTATTTATTTTAACTTTTAGACATAGTAGGCACTACAGTGGGGCTTAGCAATTTCCCAGGCAGATTCTATTGCTTCCACAACAGCATCTGGTAATGGTCCTTGCTCAGTTGCTTCAAGGTTTGTCTTGATATGCTCGTACGATGATCCACCGATTATGATACCTAATACGCAGTGAACTTCTATTAGTGACGACATTGACCACGAAAAAAGAGAGCAAGTGACTTGCCATCACCGTGCTCTGCGCTCAGCTGGGAATGATGGACGAGCCACCGCAAGGCAATATCCGTCGATGTCATCCCATTTTCTTGGGAGACCTTGTACAAAATATCTAGAGCATCAAAGTAGGCTTGCTTCCAATAACGTGCACGGTAAATTTGATCGTAAGGACCGGCTGGATCGAAACGTCCCTCTTTTTGGGATCCATGACACCGCCTGCCAAAGGGCTGTAAGCATAGAAACGCATGTTGTAGTGTCTCAAGCAAGGCATGAGTTCTGGTTCGACTGTGCGCATGAATGCATTGTAGTGTCCTTGATAGACAGTAGGCACGACCCAATTCTTGTGCTTCATGTATTCACAGATAGCACTGACTTGCCACGCATCATAATTCGATAAACCAAACTATCGAGAAACAAACACCAATAAATGAGTTTTGTCATGTCACATGGTGCCATGAGTTTGATATATATATATATAGTACTTGCCTCTTCAAACTTTCCTTGCTCATACAGTTCTTGAACAGCTCCGAGGGTATCTTCAATGGGAACAGTGTGGCCCTGCCAGGCATGAAAATTCGTTATAATCTCATGAACTTGATGAGAAAATCATTAATGATAACACTTACCGGTGCATGTAGATAAAACAGGTGGACCTTTTCAGTCTTTAGGGCATCTAGGGATTCTTGGAATACTCGCTTGAGCTTATCAGGTTGAAAAGCGCCAGGCTCATATGGCATCACTTTGGTTGAGATTTCAAAGTTGGCTGTTGCACCAATCTCTGCTAGTATCTAAATAAGCATAATATAACAATACACAGGATGGTCAAAGCGATTAATGAGAGTCTCACAAACGCTACAAGTTAACACTCCTACCTCCTCGGTGGTGCCAAAACCGTAGACACGCGCAGAATCTTTCAAGATAAATCATTAACTCGATATTTGAGAAACAACATGTCTGTATGTCTGTGGTACCTAGCTCGGAGTGACCATACTCAGCAAACAATGTAATGATTTTCTTTGCATCGTTGACATCTCGGATACGCGTAAAGTCCACCTTGCCAAAGCTGCTGGTTCTGTAGACACGCATAAGTGTAGTCAGCATTAGTAATCAAGTCGAATTCCATAGCAGGGATATAGGATGCCTACCCGAGAATTATGTTGACTTTGCTAGGCATCTTTTTGTTGTTCTGTTCTTGCGGAAGAGAAGGTGTGTCTCAGGTATTCGTTTTATATACGTGCAGCAACGGAAGTTAGGCTGAGCAAAAGGCAAAGCAACCTTTATAAACGGATAGTACCATAAATGTTACACTGATATCAGCGACGTAAGCATACAGCCTTTTCTGCATTATAGTTGCTCGGCAAAGGATAAACTCTCGCTAGATCTTATGTGTATTTTCGGGCCGCTGTCTACCCTTTCAATGGGCTTGGACCAATTGGAGTTTTGTGACACATTTGACATACTCTCTTTACAGGTTCTAACTAGCAAGGATTCTTCAATTATGCCTCGGATATGAATCGTGACGAAAAGAAGGATGAGCAATAGGGCGACTACTAATGTCCTCATGCTGAGATAAACATCGATTAGTGTAAAGGATAAAGCATTGTGTACATGAAAGAATTTTATATGTAGCAGACATTGCGGTATCTGTCATTTATTTCATTTGTGTTCATATACCAATATGTATCCTCTTTGATTATCTTCAGAAGAAGTAGGGTGGACCTTGAAACATGGCAACCTTCCAAGCATCATCTAACGCCTTTAAGATAGAATCTGGCAATGGTCCTTGCTTTGCCGCCTC
>KK100066.1:129253-157674 GCA_000611695.1 Rhizomucor miehei CAU432
GTAGCGTATCATACGGGCGATACGCCCACAAAGTTTGTAAGTACGTCTAGACTTTTGGCTTTCTTCATGCCGGTACTGGATCCACTCCTAGCTTGCTTCAATTTTTTGGCTTCAATTCCTGGGCACGTATCCTTTGACGAAACTCGAATGCCCTGTTTTCTAGTCCCCGTAGCAATAATGTATTACAGAGGTTCATACTGTTTATTTTAACGAAATTTGCTCTTTAGAAAGAAAAAGTTCTGCCTAGCTATGTAATACATAACTTTTATCTAGACGTAAGCTTTTTTAACTTTAACAACTTGCCACAGTGTCGTCAGCAGCAGCGGCCTATCTCAAAATACTCAAAATCGAGGAAACTTATAAAAAGAGAGAAATTTTGATGCGATATCCTCTACCTTCCTTTCCTTCAAGACTCTCCACTCCTTGACTCTTTTATAATAATTACCTTTCGGTAAGGATATGATCGCTAATATGACGAGCATGACTGGCCTGCTGACCACATGAAAATATATCATCATCATCCGTCCACCCTCCTACCATCGTCTCCGCTTTCGCTGTCCTCTCCATCAGGAACTCATTCCATTCCTTCAAACCACATCAAGGGACAGTGTACCCACGCTTGTGCATCTTTAATCCACCTTTCGAACGGTGGCTGGACGTACGTCCTGGGGTAGGTTGATCACGAAAGAAAAAGGCGTCATGTCGGCGGGAGTTTAACAGTTTTTATGGATGATAGGGTCTCCCTGACACCTTCTTTTTCTCGAAGATTCAGCTTAGCTCCGCGCAAAGCGCCGAAGAGAAAAAAGACAGCAACCTCAAGCACGCCCATAAATAATAATGTCAGAAGCCTAATAAAGAAGAGGACAAGCATGTTAGAATGGCGGCCATATTTCAGAGATGGCCCCATAAGGAATATGTTAATTGTCAAAGGTCCAATAAGATTCACGTTCGCAGAGAAGGATGACTGACAGGACTCTTTTCAAGTCTTTGAGCGATTTTCTTTTTTTTTTGCAGCAAAAAATGGTTCAATCTTTTAGGTGGTGCAAAGGAAATAATTTAGAGCAATGCAGGTTTTCTACAAGCTAGTTAGGAAACATTATTGTTGGCTTGAGGATAGTGTCGTAATATTCGGTATTGCTCCAGTACATGTGCTTTCTCTTCACTCCATGGCAAGAATGGTCGTCGATGGATAAGCTCCCAGCAATAGGGAATAAAAAACTCGTGTGAGTCTTCATTCTCCTTGTATTGGAAAGTAAGGTCAGGTTCAGCCTATAGCAGAGTCTGTGTGTAAGAAAACGGTGAAATATCAAAAGGATAAGTTACCTGCTTGGTTTTTACCTCAAAAGCTTTGGGCGTCCATGTTCGAGAAGCTTGATCGATTAAATTCAAAATCTCTGCAGTGGATGGTGCTTTCAGGTTGGCCTCGGCGACACGTGCGCTGAAATGGCTAATGACATCGTCCAAGTTCTTGATCTGCGCGGCCAGCCGTGTATGATCTCGTAAAGGTACAAAGATTTCTTGTTTCAACAGCACGGCGTATACGAGCTGGCTGTTGTTCTTGAGACGATGCTTGAGTATAGACCTGATTATCTCCAAGATAAGCGATATCATGTCTTCATATACTGTGATATCTTGTGCCAGTGTATGCTACGTAAATGGTCGAGATCAGCGCAATTGTCTTTTTCCTTAACTTGTAACTTCTGGAAGTAATTTTCTTACATCAACAGGAGTGTTGGCTTTTTTTGCCACTTTTTGTTGTCGTTTCGATATTAATTCGAGGAGGCTGGATGGGGGAGTCGGTGTAAGCACGATGCATACCAGTCACTCATTCATTTCGTTTTCAATCGGTCTTTACCTTGTCAGTTTTTGAGCAACGTAGGAATGCATATCCAGTGCAGTCTTTGACATGTTGATAAGTATTCCGAGACAATTGGTGTGTAAATAAATATCCTAAACATGTTGTTTTGAGTTGAAGCAAGAGTGTTGATACGGCGTACATATATTTGACATACCCGTTGATGTGACAAATTGAACTGCAGCATCCGTATCAGTACCAAGAACACGATATTACCAAGGGATAATGACTTGAGAACAGTCCTCTCAGTAATCCAGGTAAGATTATGGACATTCTATCACATCGTTAGTATCCGTGAGTTATAGTTAGTTTCATCCATGTGGCATTGAAACTTACAACTTTCTGCACAGTTTCATTGTTCATGTCGTCTTGACTTAGTATAAGTAGAATGATGAGTAAAATGTACACCTGAGGATAGTTTGTGTCCCGTTCTGCAGCTTCGTAAATTATCTTCAGTATAGGAATATACTAAAAGGACCATCGTCAGCATGGAAAGCTCCTATCGCGTTGATTTAATTAATTCTTACCAAGGTTTCCGGGTCAGTTCTTGATAATACATATACACGAAAGGATTCATTTTCTGCTAGCATGAGATAAAAGAGCAGCATTTGCTCTTCTATGGTAATGTTTCTGTTAAAGACTTTTACATCAGTGGTCAACATTTCGTATTAATTATTTTCATTGTGATGCATACCTGCAGAATATCTCAAACAAATCTTTAAAGGGTATCAAATGGAATTTTTGCTCGTTTTTACTCTCATCGTGAGATAATGAAAGGTCTGCAAATCAGTTAGCAGCCTTGCTCTCTTCGACTTTACATCCTTCCATTTTTTTTCTTTTCAAAGATTTACCGTGGTGGTCTCGAAGGCGATTAAATGCAGTGCGGAAAGGTGATGAAGGTCCAGGCTGTGCTCCTAGCAAGAGCAGTAACAGTAAACTGCGATCGGCTACTGGTGGGATATCGGCGTCTGATATAGAGCCCGATCGCCCTGGGAAGAAATAGCTGTATGCATTGTAGACCATGCCTATTATACGAAATCATTAGCCTCTGGTAAGAACGGTGGTATTAATTCTTTTTGTTTTTCAAAGTGTAGCTTACTGGAGCTTTGAGATGGTGCCTATTTTTTGTTCAATAAAGTTCTGCAATAGCTTGGCTACTAGAGCGTCTGAGCGTTTGCTAATGAAATCTATGTCAGAAAAGAGATGCCATTCCTGGTAACAGTCAATTGTAGATATCATACCTGAACTTTTCCATGATGATATCGATAAAGTAGTTTTCGTCGGTAGTACGTGGATGGTGGAGTTGGGTGGACATAAGGATTATCAAGGTATTCAGAGTCTCAATATAAAATTCATAGGTAGAATAGTTTTGGCTAACATCCAGTTATAGTCAGAGCATAGCGTAGAACAGCTATCGACAAGCTTACCATGGATTCATGTTTACGACCACAGTAAACAAACTGTCCAGCAGTCTTTCCGCTATTCGTCCATTGTCAGAGTCGATAGACAGGTTTTTGAAACTTGATGATAATGATGCGCCTAACACCTCGCCGTTGCCTGCTATGTAGTAGAGTTAAATTTAGTGTGTGCCAGAAGTTTAAGTTCAAATCTTTAGTAGCAATTACCTTCAAATTGCTGGATGATCTCTGTATTTGACAAGTTACTTGCAAAGTGTTTTGAAAATACACGTGTGAGGAAGAGTGCATTGAATGTTTTGACGGCTATAGATCTACAATGTGCAAATGTCAGACTGTTGTCAAGCAAACTGGTCTCCTAGAATAGCCTACTCGATGTTGGCCATGTCGTATTGCCGGATTTCGTTGAGTAAATGTAATACAAGTTTTGTAAAGTTCTTTGTTCGGGGATTGTTGGCGGCTGATGATCAAGACAATAATAATAATGTAAGAGGACAATGTATGTGTGTAGAATACCATTGTTTTCAATGTTACCTAATTCAATGGACAAGCCCACAGTTTCCATTTCCAGATCGTAAGCTTCCTGCCTGTTAGCCTTGCATTAGTGTGTGCAGAAGATTCAGAGCGATTACTGCACCGATACTTACGGCGAGTTTATAGATGGATATTTCTTATTTTCCAAAAGATTTGCCCAGAAAGATGGATCAGTCTCATCAAGTGAAACAGGGGAACAAAATGTCTTCAAAGCAGCCAACTGCGTCGGGGTGAAATAAGCTGTATGCGCGACGTCGGACGCTTTTCGTAGCAGAGACGAAGTTGTGGAGGCTATTGTTTGTCTCAAGGAACTGCTTGTGGTCGCCGCCGCCGTCGACGACAACGACGCTTGCTGCTGCAACGGCGGTGACAGACCAGTGAATGTCTCTGGTAGCTCATTGGAGGGTAGAGAGGAGACTGGCTTAGAGATGATACAGGTGAAGCGGGAGAGTTGGAGGAAAAGGTCGAGGAGCGTCGTGCTGGTTTTCTAGCTGCAAAGGTCTTGTTGGGGGCACTCAAGTTTGGCAGCGGCGGGCTGGTTGATTTCGAAGAGTTGGGCGAGTTCATCAGGTGGAGCTCTGGTTTGGCACCTGAAAGCGAAAAGATCCACGCGACGGTTTTATGTTGGCGGCGGCCGCCAGAATTCAGCTTCTTTGCTTCTTGCCCTCTCTTTTTTTTCTCCACCCTTTACTCTTTCTCATCATGTCGGGAAATAATATTAAGGTCGTCTGCCGTTTCAGACCACAGAATGCGCTCGAAATCAGGGAAGGAGGTGTCCCCATCATTGAAATTGATAGCGAGGGCACTCAGGTCGAGCTCAAGGTACAGCACCCAGCTCTGAAACACGGATATCTCTCTCTGTCGTTTGCGTGCTAAGTCCGTTCATACAGGGCAAAGACTTCCAAGGAAACTTCGCTTTCGACAGGGTCTTTGGCATGGATACGCCGCAGAAGGACGTCTTTGAGTACTCCATCAAGTCCATTGTTGATGGTGAGGTCCCTTGCAGGTACTGTTGCTGTAGGACGAAATAATGCTCATGCATTCAATTTCAGATGTTACGGCCGGTTACAACGGTACTGTTTTCGCCTATGGTCAAACCGGATCCGGTAAAACCTTCACTATGATGGTACGTATATTCTCTTTCTCGAGGAAAAAAAATCACTCGGATCTATGAGTTTCTCCTTGATTCTAATCGACAATGATATCCAGGGCGCCGACATTGATGATGAAAAAACCAAGGGTATCATCCCTCGTATTGTCGAACAGATTTTTGACAGTATTATTGCGGCTCCTAGCAACCTGGAATTTACTGTCAAGGTCTCATATATGGAAATTTATATGGAGAAGGTCCGCGACTTGTTGAACCGTAAGTAATCAGCAGCAGCAGCAGCAAGCAAAACTTGCTGGAAAGCGGAGAGGTTTCCTGTGGCTGAATGATATCAAACTGTTACTCCCTCCCTTAGCTTCGGCCGAAAACTTGCCGATCCATGAAGATAAGACGAAGGGTGTATATGTCAAGGGCCTTCTAGAAGTTTATGTCGGCTCGTCCGAGGAAGTCTATGAAGTTATGCGACGCGGAAGCAACAACCGCGTAGTTGCCTACACAAGTAAGCACGTGAATTTGAAACGGGAAAAAATCCGTTTAATAACGTCATGTGTCCCGCAGATATGAATGCAGAGAGTTCAAGAAGTCACTCAATTGTCGTTATTACGATTACGCAAAAGAATGTCGATACAGGTGCCGCAAAGAGCGGTAAATTATACCTTGTTGATTTGGCCGGTTCAGAAAAGGTTTGATGACGGCTTTGAATTGTTGCGTATCCGCGGCGTAAAAGTTTTGACAACGTGGTGGGGGCACAATAGGTCGGCAAGACTGGTGCATCGGGCCAGACTCTGGAAGAAGCAAAGAAGATCAACAAATCTCTAACTGCTCTGGGTATGGTCATTAATGCTTTGACCGATGGCAAAGTAAGTAACAAAAACATACAAAAATCTATCATAGTCGAGTTTGCAATTGCTCACGAATGATGATGATGTCTAGTCGAGCCATATCCCTTACAGGTATATTTGAAGCATCCATGCGAAGTTCGACCGGATTACCAATTTTGATATTGCCTTTTGTAGAGACTCTAAATTGACGAGAATTTTGCAAGAGTCTCTCGGTGGTAACTCAAGAACTACGCTCATTATCAATTGCTCTCCATCTTCTTACAACGAAGCTGAGACTCTATCAACTCTGCGCTTTGGTGTGCGTGCCAAATCCATCAAGAACAAAGCCAAGGTCAATGCTGATCTTTCTCCTGCTGAGCTCAAGGCACTGCTGAAACGTGTCAAGTCCGAGGCCGTGACCTTCCAGACTTACATTGCAGCATTAGAAGGCGAAGTCAATGTCTGGCGTACTGGTGGCACTGTGCCTGAGGAGAAATGGGTTACCATGGAGAAGATCACCAAAGGCGACTTTAATGCTCTGCCTCCTGCCCCTGGATTCAAGAGTCCGATTTCGGAAGAGGAATCTCGGCCCGCCACACCCGTTCCTGCATTGGAAAAGGATGAGCGCGATGAATTTATCAAGCGTGAAAATGAACTGATGGATCAGATCGCTGAAAAGGTACGTACAATTTGGAGTTATTATGTTTGATACTGGGTTATTTATCAAATGAAATTAGGAAACCGAGCTTGCCAACCGCGAAAAGCTTCTGGAGTCGCTCAAAGAGGAAATGAACTACTACAAGGAGCAGGAGCAGGCCGTGACCAAAGAGAACCAGCAGATGACCGCCGAGCTGAGCGAATTGAGATTGCAACTGCAAAAGATTTCGTATGAGAGCAAGGAGAACGCTATCCACGTCGATTCTCTGCGTGAGGCCAACCAAGACCTGATGGCTGAACTGGAAGAATTGAAGAAGAACTTGGCTGAGATGCGCCAGGCTCACAAGGAAGCTACAGATGGCGAAAAAGAAAAGAAGAAGGCCGAAAAGATGGCCCAAATGATGTCTGGTTTCGATCCTTCCGGTGTCTTGAACGAGAAGGAGCGTCAAATCCGCAATGCTCTCAACAAGCTTGATCTCGAGAAGCAAGGATCTTTGAGCATCGACGAGCTCGTCTCTCTTCGACGCGAGCTTGCTGAATCTAAAGTACTCTTGGAGCAGCACAGCAAGACGATTGAAGAGCTTGAAGCCGAGAAAGAGACTCTTGAAAAGAAGAAGGTGGAACTTGAAGGACGTTTTGCTACCCTCGAGCAAGAGTATGAAGAGCTTCTTGACAAGACGATTGCCGAAGAGGAGGCTCGAGCCCAGGAGCGTGATGATCTCAACGACACTGTTTCTGCACTCAAGGTTTGTATAATGGTTCAGAGGTGCCTTTAAGTCCTTTATGCTCACTATGTTTGTAAACATTCAGATCAAGCTAGAGAACCAGTATCTGGCACGCAAGGAAATGCAGCAGAAAGAAATTGATGAGCTCAAGCGAGAACTGGAGCGCAAAGCCGCTACTCATCAAAAGCTCAGCACTGCATTGGCAGACCTTCGATCTGCCAACGACCAACTGCAGGTAAATATCTAAAACCGTGTTTACTCTATGTTTACAAACTGCTCACTTTCCACGCTTTCTTGGCATCTTTAGGCTGCATTGTCCGAACAACCATACAAGTCTTCTGGTGGTAGCGGAGAAGGTGATCTGAGCGAAAAAGAAAAGGATATTGAGCGCATGCGCAAGACCATGGCACAGCAGCTTGCAGACTTTGAAGTTATGAAGAAGGCATTGATGCGAGACTTGCAAAACCGATGCGAGAAGGTTGTGGAGCTTGAAATGTCTCTCGACGAGACCAGAGAGCAATACAACAATGTCTTGCGTGCCAGCAACAACAAGGCTCAGCAAAAGAAGATGGCCTTCTTGGAGCGCAACCTCGAGCAATTGACAAATGTCCAGAAACAGGCAAGCTTTTATAACCGCCATTCCGCTTTTCTCGCGCTGAATTTGTAAAGCTAAATAAGATCTCTTTTATTACAGCTTGTGGAGCAAAACAGTTCGCTCAAGAAGGAAGTTGCTCTTGCAGAGCGCAAGTTGATTGCCCGCAACGAACGAATCCAGAGTCTAGAAACGTTGCTTCAAGACGCACAAGAGAAACTCATCACACAAAACCAAAAGTATGGCAACACACGAAAGGAATGATTTATAAAGAGTTGTTTTGTAGACTAAACTTCCACGATTAACTTAGGTTCGAAGCCCAGTTGCAAGCTGTGCGTGAACGTCTCGAGCAGGCACGTTCTCAAAAGTCCCAGAACTCCATGGCAGCACTTAGCTTTGGACGCATCGCCAAGCCCCTACGTGGTGGAGGCAACGTCGTAGAAAACGGTACCGAGAGTCCCAGTTCACCCACCGACAAGCGTGACAAGCGAGCATCCTGGATACCTGGCTTCATGAATTCACGATAGACGATCCTTGTGTGATATATATTGTGCGTGTAAAACATTCTACTCTAGTCTTCCCCCCCTTTTTGTTGACTTTTTGAACATATCGAATTCTTCTTTCCCTACATATGTATGCTTTTTTTGGCGCTCCCCATCCCCAAACTTATATACACAAAGCAACTTACGCTCGTTTATGCCCTTTCTTCTTTCTTATTCCACCATTCTAACTTCTTGTCTGATATATCTCTTTAGGGATTAAAATAAAATCGACTCGCCGTATATCTTTTTTGTTATATCTGTATACATACACACAAGGACTTTTCTTTTTTTATTGTAGGTTTATCCAAAGTAAAAGAAATCACTTGCTAGGTAAAGCTGTTATAGAAATGAACTAGTTATTATTTGCTACAAAATCAAGCTGATCGCGCAGCAAGCGTCGGATCAACGCCTATTATGATGCTATGTTCAGTGAAGGGAGGGATAAAGTAGAATCCAGCCATTAGCACGCAATAGCTCAGGATCAAGATTGAACCCTTAAAGTAGTTTGATTTGCCTTCTTGGTAGGTATATGTCAGCAAGAACACTGAGAAAATGACAGAAATTACATCCCATCGAGGGAATACGAGACTGATGGAGGACGAATCAGCAATTTGTTTATATCTTAAGAGCATTTGTTGTAACTTACCTGAAGGTATATTTGGCAAGTTCTTCCTTTCCCCAGTTGTACCAGAGAGAAAATATCACCATTGCTGGAATCTGCAGCAGGCATACCTGCAAAGCATATGCCGAACCGATCTCCATGCTACGTGCCAGCACATATGCGTGTAAAGATTATGCCGTATATTATGGTTTTCAACCTGTCAGCCTTACCTCAAAACAATGTTGCCATATAATGCAAAAGAGATGGCATTCATGAATTCAGTAATGTTTGGTACCTAGTTAACGGCGACTAATTTAATGCACGTCCACAGGTTTAGATTCAAGGCATTCACACGTACCAGAGCAAAGAGTGTTAATCCAAGGAACTTCTCATCGACCGCAAGGTTAACCATGACATGGTCAACGGTATCCACTAGGATTTCGGCAATGATCGAGTACAGCAAAGTGCAGGCAAACAAGATGGTAAAGCTCTTGACTTTACTCCAGTTGGGTGAGTCGTGTCCTGCAGCTTCCTCCTCCTCTTCATCCTCAGGATCTTTGGCATGCACAAATGCAGCGACTGGTGCTACAGTAGTTGGAAGCGACGGGTTGTTTCCATGTCCATCGTGGTTCTGCGGCTGAGTGCTTATTGAAAGTTTCCTGTTACCAGACGCTGCGTCTGTAACAGGAGTAGTTGCCACAGCCATAACAGGGCTGTAAGGTATATCTAACACAGAGACGATTCAGAAACCATTTTGACTAACCATTTCCTCCCTGTCATGGTTACTTATTTTTACCATTTGCAGTTTGCGGTTTGAATGGAGTCTGTTCCGGAGATGCAGCAGGATGAGCACTTGGATTATGGATAAGGTGTGAAATGATGTGCCCTGGCATCAGCTTCTGATAATACGACGTGTGATGCTGATTTGCTTTTTTCCAGACCCTGTCGACATGGGTATGCAAGCTGAACACAATTCCAACAACGTATGCCTAAAAGTTCATAGCGTATAAGTGTCAAATAACATAAACAGTTTCATGTTTACGTTTCACACACGCACAGAAGGCAAAATGGCTGCACAGAGCCACATTAGCGGTTTGACGCTATTTTGATATACAGGATCGATAGTTGGATTCATTTGATCATAGTAGCATCTTGAGCACGCAATGCTATCACCTGATGTCGATTCCGGGCATCCCGCGCAACGCAGTTCAAACTGGACTAAATTTAGGAAAAAATGGCCCATCTGCTTGTTGATTTCCCTTTCACTTACTGAACCAAACATTTGGTAAAACAATGTAGGGGTGAGTGCCCCAATAATGGCCATAATAAGCATTGTCGATGTCACCTCTATACAGTTATGTCTCATAAGTAACAAGATTTGTTTCACATCTCTGAACGCTGTCCCACCCCGCCTCCCCCCAAATAGCATACCTGCACTTTTAGCGTTGAACCTTTGCTCTTTGCGTTTGATGCCACCGCTCACCATGGAGCACCCGGGCATCAGCAGCACACCGGCCATCAGACTGCCGATGAGGGCACCTTCTACTAATGAACTCTTGCCACTCATGAGTGCCACGGCGTACAAGATAATTTCAATAATACTATATATACTGGGAGTTAGGTCATCTGTTTGAAGCAGGGACCAGATACACATTTCACTTACCTGCCAAATGAAGCATTTAGGAATGCACCAACACCCATACTGGATTGGGCCGACACTGAGCTGACGCCCATTCCAATAAAGTAGGACAGAGGTATCACAGATGCGAGTGACAGTGCAAATACAACTGCTGGTGCTGTGATGAAGCTATCTGGAAAATATCGTAACAAAACATACTCGTCGAATATGACAAAAAATACCAGTGGCATCAAGTTGATAAACATAATGTTGATGCCGTCATAGGTGTACTTGTAATACTGCAAGCCGATTGCTTGATATGTACAAAGCAAGATGACGACAGGGCGACCTGACTGCTGCATATGAGCTTGTCCGGTTGGACTCGATCTGAAACGGAGGCTGAGTGGGTGTCGTCGCAAGTGTCGAAGCAGAATGTAGTTTAGCTTCGACATTGGTATAGTTACTACGCAAAGCCAGCATACAGTTGATACAAAAAACATGAGCGGAGCTTTGTGACAGAATCTGTCAGTGTCCCTTGCATTGCATAACCCTCTTTTGTTCTTTAGAGCTTACCGACAATGGTAAAATACAACAAGTAATATATCCATCCTGCGGGTCCCAATAAAATGGTTTCCTTGATGAAATCCTTTAACGATTTTTGATTCTCCTTGCCCCGTCGGCCGTGTAGCAGTCCAACTTCTTCGTCATCGCTCTGGTCGAGAAGAGAAGAATCAATCGATGCTGCGTCGTTCGAGTTGACTCCACTGTTTCTCGTTGATGCAACTGATAAAATATGCTGTTGGCGTTCATCGATATGGCGCTCCACATAACGACCGAAAGGCCAGAGTAAATAAAACGCTAGTTCGCGCATGACGAGACCGTAGGAATAACCGTTCGGTGGCACAAGCATCAAAAGTATTGAAATGACAAACATAACAATAGCGAGCCACCATCCAAACACTAGAAGCCACAGTATGTTGCCTGGGTTGAGGAACAATTCAGGGGACGATGAGGGCGACGAATGGAGCGCACTGTTGGCTTTCCGTACAACTGAGCGCGATTTTTTGTACAGTGCTGGTTTCCAAATGGGCAAACCAAATGGATGGCGCTTATTCATTTGCTAACATACCTGTCATTTAGCAACGATATGAAACGTGCGCTAAATTTTTCTCTGACACTTACCTCCTGCCTATCCTTGAGTGTCATTTCGTGTTCCAGACTATTCATTGACGTACGGTCGTCTTCCGTAAAACGTGCTTTCTGCTTCCGGCGTCTAACGCTCTTATCATCATCTCCGCCATTAATTGTATCATCTACATCGTCTTCCTGAGCCTCCTCTTCTAGCTCGTTGCTGTCACGTTCGTCTGTGTTATCTTCGCTATCGTCATTGTCGTCCTTGCGACGTTTGCCGGAATGACGCCGGCTGCTTCCTTTGTCTGCTGATGAGGAAGGTTCCGGATCGGCAGTAATGGAGCCATACTGAGTTGTGCGGTGGCGATCGCTTTGCTCGCTTACTTTGCGTCGTCGACTGCTGGGTACTTTGGCGTCCGCAAAAGTGTCCATAAAAGTAAACAACAGAGAAGAGAAAGAAGTACAGGGAAGGGAAAGATGTGTTGCAAAATCATCTTCATTTTTGCTTGAAGTCCGCATTGTCATGACCCCCATCTCTCCTTAACCCCCCCAACACCACACGCATATCTTCTCCTTCTCTCACCTGAACACATCTGATGATGCATCAACGTATCAGGGTGCACCCGACCCAAAATTGCGGGGCAGGCGACTAAAGGGGTCACTGTGCTTCATTTGGAAACTTGATATTAGATACTTATTATGCTAAGTCGTATATGGGCGAAAAAGGGTAATTACTACGAAACATTCTATGATGATGCGTTCTATCTGCTCCTATGGACAGTGTGTGAGCCATAAATCTAAATTTTTGTAATAATCAGGGTTTTCTTACTTGACACTTAGTTTTGCTGAAAGTTCTGATTCTAATTCAGAAATCTGGCGTTGTTGCTCTTCAAGTTCTTTCAAGAGTTGATCTCGCTTTTCTTGAAGCTGAAAAAGTTCCAGGGGATTTTAGCCGTTATGCAGCTGACTTGGAAAACAATGAAACCTTATATATAATACCTCTCGTTCCCGCCTTCTCAGATCATCCTCAGTCTCCTTGACCAACTTGACAAATCGCTGGCGCATCTCTTCCTCTCGCTGGATCATTTCTTGCGCCCTAGTGCTGGATTCTTCCATGCGTGCATCGTAATCCTCGTCACACTCGAGTAAAGATTCGGGCCGACCTTGTTCGCGCAAAACTCGAGCGCGATATTCGTGGTAATGGTGGTCATGGGTCAATGACGTGATATCATGGAGGCAGTTTTCGATTAAAAGCTCACGAAGGTAAGGAACATCACAGTGCTCTGGATTGTCAACTAGAAAAATGAAAGCCAAAATGTGAACCACGCTGATACCGGATATATTCAAATTTTCGTTTTTTACCTTCTACAGTTCCCCATCTGTAAGCTCTGCCTTTAACTATCTTGCCGTTCGGAAGCTCCACATCCGTATCACTGCCCATGACTGCAAACGGGATATGTTTCTGTGAGTTAAAATAATATTAGCTGTCAAATATCTCCAGACGTCTCTTCCTGATACTTGCAATGATATCTTTGAACTGATCTCTGTCTTCATCGGGATATGCATGCGGATAAATTTCTATGCCATGTCGTTCCAAGTCCTCCAGGATCTGGGGAAAAGTCAGGTGGTATGTGAGTATGAAAAATAAAATTAAGCTTCTTTTTTGTGTCACTGTAGATTGTTTTGCTTACCAAGGTCTTGAACTGTGCTTTCTCTTCCGGTGTGAGCGTGTCTCCTTTCGCTATCACGGGTATAACATTGAGTTTTTGAGACAGTTCCTTGAGCGTGACAATATCCAGTTCTTTCAAACTATTGAAACCGGAACGACTTAGAGAAACCTAGTAACATTATATCTGTAGAGGCAAAACGCACCTGTGACCGGTTGGAGAAACGAAGTAGAGACATGCATGAACTCTAGTGTCTTTCACCAAACCGCGATAACCGGTATGCTTCTCTGCTTCGTAGTATGCTGCATACTGTTGGTCAATATAATCCATGATGGGCTGAACACTGTCCTTGCATCGGTTAGAATTGACATTTTCTAGTTTATAGAACACAATAAGATTCCATACTCTTCGTTGCGATTCAAGCGATCTCCAAAGCCAGGCGTATCAATCAAGCAGAGATGTAAAATGACACCATCCTCTTCGAGTTCTATTGAACCCATTAGCCGTTCAGGATTTGATTGTAATGTATCGAGGGCATAAACTTGCCAAAATGCATTGGTGTAATTTCGACTGTCTTTGTATCCTGAGGCACTTTGGGAATAGACCGATCCTTGAGATCCGTCTGAAAAAGGGTATTTACAAATGTGGACTTGCCTAATCCAGATTCGCCTGAATCGAAAACCTCGTTGTGAATATCCTTTTTTCAAAACATATGAGGGTTTTCAAAAAAACATATATCGTTACAACTTACCGACAACCATTACATTAAGCTGGAATGGTTTGCGCTTCACACCAAGATGTTTCTGTCGAGGAAGTAGTGCGTCTATGCCAAGAGGAGAGCGCAAAGTAGCTTGTATGGCCTTGGCTTGTCGCCATGGACCTGGATCTGGAAATCGACCCCTGAGATGATCGTACGTGTCGGTGGCGGTTGTCTAGGAAACAAAAAGGGGCCAAACGCTTACCTTGTTTGAAGGGCGTGTTCCTATACAATATTGAACCTTGATGAGTGCCACATTTCGACATTTACTCTCCAGTTAATAGTTACCAGGGGCATAGTGTTGGAAAGTGGAGCACAGACGAAGCCCAATCAGGCCTCATCTTGTCTTTTTCGGTTGCAGGTTACACAGATTCACTTTTCATTTGAGGACACTTAGAGCAGGAGCCACGAGATACCAGTGTATATTATTTACTTTTGGGAGCGAATTAAGTTTTATTGGTAGATGCGCGACAAAGTCGTGAGAAATTCGTATCCTCAACAACATGTTGGAAAACGAATAAGTCTGCAAAATCAAGTAGGATTCGACATAGGTGCATGGGTCAGAAGTACCTGTATTAGAACATGACTGACAGCGAGCCATTTATATAGATAGATTGTGAATAAAGAGTGTATAAAATTTGAAGAAGGAACTATGACATATTGTGACTGAAGAATTGGAGAAATTTTTGGATAGCTCTTTAGGTCGAGAATAAAAGGGCTTTTCATTGTTGTTTTGGCGGTTATCTCCAGACTTTGGCAATCTAGATCTAAGAATTACCTGTTAGTTGTCAAGTGCACCAGTGTGTAACACTCTATCCGGATATTAGCATCAAAGATTCTCTAGCACCGAATGTGGCATTAGATGATTAACATTTGCATCAGGGGTTTTCCCGGTATTGATGAAAAGGAGGTGTGCAACACGACAATGATCTGCTGTCAAATAGCATCGAGACCTATGTCGTGTCCTCTCCAAACTATATATACAGATAATGTTCATGCAGAAAAAGGGGAGTGTCTAAATGTTGAGGCTTGATTACCAGAGGGTGTCAAAATCCCGCGGAAGTCTTTCATTCTTAATGAGATCTTGCAGTTCTTATGAACGACATAACAAAGTTTTAAGTGTATTCTAAGGTTTTTGACTTGGCCATAAAAGTCTATTGCCCGGTGGGAACAGCTTTATGAGGCGCTTATTTGTATCTCGCCAAAAAGGTTGTCAAGGACATGTTTTCTCCGTTATCCCCGAAAAAGTGCCGATATCATGCGTCTACCTTGAAACTGAGAATTCTAGAAACAAGCCCTCAAGCTACATATTGACGAAGAAAGTGCAAAGGGGGTTTTGTTTAATACTGGCTACAGACTTGCAGGATGGTTACACATTCATTGTTATTGGCCACAGAGTATGCAACGATAACGCCCCCATAATTTCATTGTGTTGGCCGCTCGGCCAGTGTAACTATTAACTACTAACTAATTGTTCCTCCAGAAAGTAATTGAAAGCATGAGTACAGCTATGAAAGAACCATTGTTAGCAAGATGCTTATTGGTTTTTAGAGTAGTAGACTAACAGTGAAATTAAATAATAAAATGTATTAAAGTAGCTGTATTCTAGAAGCAAACCAAGGATAGGCTTTGCAGAAGGACCTATTTAGAGAATGAAATCATAAGATGATCGATTATTTTTCTCGAACAAGACCACCGTAAAAGACAAAGCGACGAAAATGCCTTGTGTTATATCCAACGCCAAGTGCGTTGCCAGCAACAACAGTAATATTGGTTCGAGTTGAATGAAACTCTCATGTTCACTATCTCTGCTGCAACGGAATAAGTCCATGCGCCGAAGCTTTCGCATAAAAGGCGGGTCATTTCCGTTTTTCTCGTGCAAGCCCACCACATCGCCTTCTTTCTCTCTCCTCTTTTTTTTACTCATCAAGCAATGTCAAACTCAAGTTCTTCTGAAGATCCGTACAGCTTTCTGAATTTTTCAAGCACTGACCTTGACCTTTCATTGTTTGCTCAACCGATATACTATCACTCGGTTTTCCCAGTCGCTCTCGACGACTCCTCGTCCAATGTACCTGATGTTGTCAAAAAGACAAAGAAGATATATCCTTGTGATTTTTGCAATAAGTCCTTTACAAAGCCAAGTGCACTTCGGTCACATACATATACACATACTGGTGAACGACCGTTTGCATGCCATCAGTACGTATAGTAGAAGGATAAGCTAGATACGCCATTGTCCACAACAGTTACTAACCACCTGATTTCTATGTAACCGTGGATGCAACAGACGATTTGCTGTTGCAAGCAATCTTCGTCGACACTTTAAAGTCCATGCTCGAAAAAGCGAACCTATGATCAAATTTCAATATCCAGACAATATACTATCGTCTCCTGAGGACGAGTCTCAACAGCAAAGTGATGCTCTATCTTTCAACGGCGAACCGATTTTCATTGAGGATATGAACTCGAGTGGATTCGAAACTTCAACGACTCTCTCAGACGCAGGATCTACCATAGATACCAGCAGCAGTATCATTCTCACGCCCTCGTTGACCGAGCAAGCACCGATGGTACCATGGCAACAGGCTCCTACAACAATCTATCATGCGCTTTGGTCTGGAGTTCCATTTATGCATGAGGAGACAACCTGTTCCAGGTTTCCCAACATGCCTATCATGAATCCATATACTATTTCCCAATTAATGGACTAGTTTTCATTATAGCTTCTTCAATTTGATTTACAAGCTCCCTTTATTAATTGATGTATTGAAATTAACTAATTATAAGTATTACTTTCATTGTACGGTTCAACTACTTTCAAAGGTTTTGAATTCTCAAAAGAAGTAATAAAAAAGAGAAATGCTATAGCTGTCGTTGCTAAGCTGTGCACTTTAGAAGTAGGTTATCTGGATAGTCTGCTGCTACGTCTGGCTCCTGAAAACAAACAAGCTGTACGACCACTGCCAGCGACCGGATTGGCCGGGCGATGGCTCTAATTGCATAACTACTCTTGAGCTGTTATCCAATTGCGGGAACCTTTTTGGAGTTTGCGGTCTTCGTCAACAGATTAGCGCCACCTTTAACAGAACCGGGTGATTCAAAGGAGCTGTTACTATCCATCATGAGCCACAGAAAAGAGAAAATTATAGTCACAAGACTTTATACTGTGATGAGTTGGAATAGTCAGAAATTATAAAAGATTATCATAGCAAGTAAAGCCTATGAGAATGAACTCTACTCGGGAAGCGATGGTTCTGCGTCTCGACTAACTCGTTCTCTGTTAGTCCTGCACATGTTTCATGCGCTTTGGAGACGATAATATCTCATGATGAATGTCATATTATTCTTAGAGCCATTGGCTTTCAGAGTCCAGAGTTTAGTATCGTTATTGTGGAACTTAACGTTTATTTGTAAGACATAAGAAGTACCTTGTAAAGCGTTCGTCACAAGTCAAGTAAGATACATACTGGCTGGAGTCCTTTGAATCACTGAATTGAATTGAATGACAGCGGCAGGAAGTGCCTTTTGATTCGGTGGCTTTGTGAACTATCTTCAACCTTTCACGCATAATGGGCAAGAGACAGCGATCAGAGACCAACAAACAAAAGACGGAAAAAGCCGAGAGCGAGACAGAATATCAGGAAGAAGAAGATGCCTTTGACGAGGGCGATGTCAATTTTGATGTAGACAACAGCGAAAGTGAAGCAGAAGATAATGACGACGATCAGTCTTCGGTAGCCTCTAAAGACAGTTTCGGCGACGAAGACGGTGAAGATATGATGGAGTTAGATCAGGGCAATCTAGAGAGTAGTCCGTACAGAAAGTTGGGTTCGATCTGTAGGGTGAAGTTGCTGATTGGCGGATCATTGTAGAGAAACGGCCGAAAAAGAACAGCAACGAGGCCTTTGCAACGGCAATGAACAAGATCCTTGCCAGCAATCTCAAAGGAAGTGATAAAAAAGTATGGAATAAGAGTGAACGTTGAATGACTAGTTGAAATATTGATCTATTTACTTTGTACCTAGCAACCGATTTTGGCCAGGTCCAAAGGCACAGAACGAAAAATTGAAGACGAGAAATTAGAATATAAGGCACGCAAAGTGCTAGCAGCAGAAAAGAAGGCCAACAGAGAACGGGGGCGAGTTATTCCTGATTTTACAACATATGAATACGAAAAGCGTTTAAGAAAGGTTGCCACGCGCGGTGGTATGTATTTGGAGAATGCCAGGAGAAGGGTTATTTGCGATCTAAACGGCCGAATTCTATAGTTGTCAAGCTGTTCAATGCAGTGCGCGCACAGCAAAAGATGACCGAAGTCGCTGTGGAGGAAGCATCCGAAAAGCACAAGACCACAACTGCTATTGATAAGGCAAAGAAAGGTATGGTGTGGATACGAAATCATGATCATGGGAGACAATGTTAGTAATACTCAGTCTTGTGCAGTATCAACCATGTCCAAGGCGAGCTTTTTGGATCTATTGAAATCAGGCAGCAAATAAGCACTTCTACAATAATTGTCACGTTTTTTTCCATTTTTCAATACCTTTTTGCATGAATTTCTACGCATCCCCTATAAATGAAAGACCGCTTCTCTACTCTACTTTCAAACAATGTTGACACGTAATCTGTTTAAGGTTGCAACTTCATCGAGAATCCTTCGAGTATGTGGTGAATCACTTCTGCCATCACTGTAATTTAACGCGTGTGTTTCTGTTTAAGCGATCGTTTTCGTCCGGTTCCTGGTCTTCACCGTCGGCTCAGGCCCTGATCCCCTTTGTGGTTGAACAGACGGTAAATAGTAACCTCGCCGTATGTTGTAAATATACTGACACTTTGAAAGGGTCGAGGCGAACGATCGTATGATATTTTCTCGAGACTCTTGAAAGAGCGTATAATTTGCCTCAATGGACCTGTAAGTTTTTTTCTCTCTTGTGCATTTGGTGCGACCATGTCTAACAATGCATATTTAGGTAGACGACGGTGTGGCATCAGTTGTAATGGCGCAGCTGCTATTTCTCGAAGCAGAGAATCCCGAGAAACCCATCAGCTTATATATAAACTCGCCAGGCGGCAGCGTAACTGCTGGCATGGCAATCTATGACACAGTGAGTAACTGATAGCATTTTTAAAGCCAGCAGGACTGCCCGCATTGTTGGTATCGGATCGAAAACTGACAACATTTTTTTTCTTGTCGATACCGTTATTGTAGATGCAGGTAAGCAAACACTATTGGAAAATTGTCGGTAAAAATGATATTGATAGATTTGCATGGGCGTGTAGTATATCCAGTCTCCAGTATCGACTTTATGTAACGGACAAGCTTGCTCTATGGGATCATTGTTGCTTGCAGCTGGTAAGCCAAAAAAGAAGAAACTTGGCTTGACAACAAATAAAAAACCTTCTCCCCAACAAAATGTACATTTATAGGCGAGCCCGGAAAGCGATATGCATTGCCCAATTCGACCATCATGATCCATCAACCTTCCGGCGGTGCAGCCGGCCAAGCATCCGACATTGCTATCCATGCACGTGAAATCCTGCGCGTACGGGAGCGACTCAATAGGATTTATCAAAAACATACTGGTATTCGCGACATTGAGACGATTGGTAAGCATGAATTTTTCCCAGGTGCAAATGTAAAAGACCTTATTGCTTACACGCACGTGCTGCAGAAAAGATGATGGAGCGCGACTATTTCATGACGGCAGAGGAGGCAAAGAATTTTGGATTGGTCGACAAAGTTCTCGAAAAGAGAGTAGAAGAAAAGAAATAGATCACCTTTTTTGTCCTTAAAATTCATGACACAGTACTTTTTCTTTTTTGGCAAATGATGGGGTAGGCAACAAGTCATGGAGGAGAGAGAGAGCATTATGGTACAAGTGGAAGGTATGTGGCGTAGAGAGAGGCATACAAGTAGAAATAGTAGATTTTTCATTTTGGGTCTGTGCATGCAACATTTGCAGATTTTTTGGTTTTTAGCGCCCATCTAGTGGAGTCAAAATAATGTTAGATATCCAGAGGCAAATAATGTTATTTCTTGTTATATACTCACAAGTAGAGCGGCTGCAATCGGGGCACCAGCTAGTTTCAAAGTATCGTCGATGGACCAAGCAGTAGCTCTTGCCGCGTCCATCGCATACGTGAGACTTTTCTTGTATTGATCCTTGCATGGTTGTAAGAAAGAAGAGAGAATTTCGAATTATTTTCCCCAACCGGCCTGATCTTGGCCCTTTTAAACACACCTAGAGGGGAGGGGGAGTTGTGTCCATTTCTACTACGACAAGTCATGGGAGCTCGCACAAGAGCTAACGGGAAAACATTCTCCACCCGTGACCTAATCGATGGCAGCGAGTTCTCAACAAGGATAAGCTATACAAGCGGGGCCCGCTCAGGGGAACGCGGGGGACTGCCCGATCAAGTTGAGAGATTTGCAGACGACGAAAAAAAGACCGATTAAGCTTTTGTCTCTTTCTTTTCTTTTGCATGGCAATAAGGTAGCACGGGCTCGTGCACGCGCCTCTCAATTTCACATCATCATATGAGACGACGATCTCCTTTTTGTTGATGTTTCACATGAAGTTCTATAGACTAATATACTGAACTAATTTCTCTGCCTCTACGAGCAATAGGCTTTGCACGATTGTCGGCAAACAGTTGCTTCGTAACGTATTCGATCAGATATGATACGCCATAGTCAAGAACCATGCAGAGAGTAAGCTTGTCCCGGAACTATGGTAACCACGTGGCATGAGCTGATTAGCTTCACTGATAGCAACACCTTCTGCGTTACTCACCGCGCTCGGGAACTTGACTAACTTGAGCTGCTCATTCACTTCTGGGAAAAGTTCGGTTGCACCAGCGATTGCAATTCCTCCGACGGAAAGTAGACCATAGTACAAGGTCTTGTTATCCTGGATACGTTCTCGGAACGGATATCCCTGCGGAAATTAAGTTGCTTCAATGCATGATTTCACCGATCACACAATCGCTGAGATCTTACCTGATAGTTAATGGCAAACGTTGATACCTGCATCGACAATTGGATCAAGTAAATACCGCTGTTGAGCAGGCTTGGCTCAAACTCGCCTTCGAGATCAACTTCCTTTGGTCTATTTTTTTTCGTTTTCCTGCATTAGATAATAGTGGATACAAACTTCCTTTCCTGGACTTACGGTTCGTAATACTTGGCTAAAGAGTTCACATAGACCAATGCTGCAATGTGGACAGCAAACTGACCCAAGACTGATAAAATGATGTATGGGTTGAAGATATTAGGCTGAGGTCGCTCTTTAGACAGCTTATCGAGAGGCTATACCATAGCGGTTACTTCATGTCGGACGGAGCAATTGTTTGTGCGCACATACCCTGCCCCGCGAAATACAGAGGAAACACACAGCCATGAGGACTCCCGAAATAGTATGCTGCAAGTCTCCAAATTTGATACCATCGAGGTACAAGACGGACAAACTGTACGCCGAAATTAAGCAATTCAGGGCCAGAATCTTGTACATCTGGATAGTGGCAACGAGAGTGCAGCGTCCTTGACGAATGATATTGTTGACTACGTTTTTTTATCAGCAAAAAAAGGCTCCGTGACCTCTGATACGGGTTGTTGAGAATCTTACCCGCCATGACATTTCGTAGCTTTGATGTAAATGGAGCAGCGACGGATGCGTCACCAAACTTGATAGTCGGAGGTTCTTCCAAATCCATATCCTCCATCAACTTGCTCGTCATGTTTTCGATCTGAAGCATGATAAGTGCTAGGTAAAAGCGACCAAATATTAACCAATCGTTACCTTTTGCTTCTGTTCCATCTGTCTGCGTTGAGCCGGTGTCATATTTGCAACTACTTGCTGGTTTTGCTGTGCGAATTCCGGATACAAATGGGCAATAGCCGGTGGAGGTGGTGGAACGGGCGAGTTGAATCTAGCAGCAAGTGATTTCTGTTGCTCGTACATTTTCTTCAAGCGTTCGATTCTTTGACGTTCAGCAATCTTTTTCAGGTCCTCGGGTGTACCGTCCAGTAGTGCCACACCGACATGTGCCTGCTTCAAAGCTCCAACATCATTGGTACCATCGCCAGCCATCAATGTTGTGTAGCCAAGGTCTTTGAGACCAGTCAGCAAATATTCCTAATCCATGGATCATTAGCCAGCTGCACAATAAAATTTCCGCAGACCGAATTTACCTTTTGCGATGGTGACACACGAGCATAGACCCAGGTATGCTCCAATAGGACTCTCATATTGGGCTTATCCATAAAGTCGTTCATGGCCGAACCTGTAAGACAGATATCGTACTTGTCAAGAATCATCTTGTCCAGAGGCTGCTCAGGATCAATTTCCATGTGAATCGATTCGTCGATAGAGTGCAAGACAGTCTTGTCTCCATCCTTATCGAAAATGAGAACCTCACGCTCGACGATAGCAACTTCACGTGCAACTGCACAGGCAGTAAGGGGGTTGTCACCAGTGATCATGATGCATCTGTGCGAAGACGCGTTGAGTTCTTTGACAGCCTCAACAGCATCTTGCTTGAGTGGGCACGAGAACACGATAAATCCGGCAAATATCAGTTCAGATTCCACAGATTCTCGTGAGAGGTTGTTAATCTTCACAGAGAACAAGTTAATTGAAAGGGTTTTGCATCATGAGATGAACAGCCAATACCTGGTCTGAAGTCAAACCGTCTTCCAAAAACTTATAACCGAGAGCAAGCACACGGCTACCTCGTCGAGTATAATATCTGTACGCATCGTCGTAACCCTTTGGAACTTCCACATACATGGAGCGCAAGGTTTCAGGTGCACCCTTGACAGCAGCAAATGTCTTGTGTCGACCAAACTCTGGATGAACCAAGATAGACACAGTAGACTGACGTTTAAGTGCTGAAGAGAACTGGAATCGTCGACGAATTTGCAAATTTTCCTTCTTCTTGGATTCCTTGGGAGATACGACCTCCCGGGCGCCTAGTTCCCAGTCGAGGGCCTTGAGCGTCTCTTTTTCCATGGGGTCGCCGACGATACCATCCTCCAGTTGCACTAAAGCGTGAGCTGAAGCCAAAACCCATTTAGTATGGTTGGGAACTTCGGTGGCCTTCATCAATTCATCATGCGGTGTGTTTGGGCTTATTGTGAAATGGGTTAATCTTCCCAATATCCAAAAATGTAATGATCTAAACTTACTCTGCACAGGCAACACCTTGAAACAACAAGTCCTCGCTTGTCAGTGTACCCGTCTTATCGAAACAGCAAACGTCAACTTTGCCGGCAAATGGAATCCTGAAAGGTTCAGTGCAGAAGATCGCTGTGAATCTGTTAATATTCGTGCATAAAATGTTGCATCGGATTGGCATTTACATACCAAACTTTGCCAGGGCAACCAGACTGCTGTTAACGGCCATGCTAAGTTCCATTGGAAGCTCTGGAGGCACGACCGATGTGATGATCAAGATACAATCAAGGAGCAACTTGGAACGTTTGCGGCCGTTTTCAACGCCCTTGATCCACACATATGCGGAAGCAGCAACGGCAAAGACACACAGGAACAGAATGAACAGCAAGGCTTCAAGGTTGTTGGCGGTAACACGTTCAGTGGAAAAGATCATGGTGCGGACGAGGTTACCCTGAGATGTGCCGAAACCAGTGCGAGCAACGACGCAGACGCAACCACCGTCGGGTGCAGCATTCTTTTCGGGTGCGGTGACTTGAAGTACCTTCGTACCTCCATACAGCACATTCAGCTTGTCAGCGTTCACCAAATCGAAAGGTTCCTCAGGGTTTCTCAGGGCGATAGACTCCTTCAAAAGTGGAGTCGATTCGCCCGAAAGCATTGCTTCGTTGACAATACAGCTTCCATCAGCAATAACAACATCGCAAGGTACGCCCTGATCCTCCTTTGTGCGCACTGTACTAGCATGTTAGAGCAGTTTGTGACATAAATTGCCATAATCCAATTACCGATGGAGACAACATCGCCGGGAAGAAGTTCATCACTTTCGATTTGAATCCATTTGTTTTCTCGCTTGACGTAAACTGTATATGGTTTTTGGTTCATACCGCGGAATTCGCCAATTGTCTTGAGACGTTGGAAAACGACCGTTGCCTCAAATACAACCAACATGAATAGCGTAAACAAGGAATAGTACCAGTATTCGTCCAAGCACCAGAGACCGACACAAAAGATCTGGAACACAAAGAAGGGTGCCACAGCATGTTCCTTGAAGAGTTCAGCGAACGTCGGCATAGGAATCTCGAATCTAAACGGCTATGTCAATATCCCTTAGCAACCGTTTTCTCTCCACTGATCTACCTGTTTGCTCCATATTTCTCCTTTGCATCATCTATCTCCTTCTTCGTCGACAATCCTTTGGTAGACTGGAAAGTAGCTACAGGAGGGCACAGATCCGAGGGATACACGAGCAATTTGAACTGCTTCTTGTCGAAATCATAAATGTACTTGTTTTGCTGAAAGTAAAAGTGAATGTCGTCCTAAATTCCACTGGTTGTCAACAGATTGTAACATTGATTAAATTAAGCATGATCTGAGTACCTTGGCGTGATGAATTTCACACAAAGTGCCGACACCCTGATGCCGATAAGGTATGATCTTAATGATCGTAGCTTTCCTGATATCAGTTTCCTGGAGCGAATATGAATCAGTACCCTTTAAATTTAGAGTTTCCCAGGGCCAAGGCCTTCTTCTTACTTTAACGCAAGTCAGCAGTGCTTTGATTGAAACGCTCCACTGACAAACAAGGAACGATAAAGCGTGTAGGGTCAAAATTGTTCCAAACGTAACAAGAGTCCATTCTTCGGAACCTAAGTAGATGTCGTACTTGAAAAAGTAAATGTAGATCCACACCGGGTATAACATGCTGGCAAAAGGCCAAACGTAAAAATGCCACTTTAAAGGCAGTGGCCTATGCAGCGACGCCGAGGCAATCGCCTTGGACTGTACAAGTGTTTGCGTCCTAGGCACGTTACTTTTAAGCATCTAGTGGGGATCTGGCAGGATCTGCAGCAGAACCTACATTTCGCAAACAAGTTGACTGTGGCGTTCAGGGCGAAACGTGGACAATATCTGGCCACCAGGTTCAAACACAGGTTGCGGAACTTACGGCACCCGGTAACCGCGACTTGTCATTTGTGCGTAAATCCGGTCCGTACGACGTGGAATCCCATGAATGCTTAACGTATTGCTTTGTTTCCTCTAATCATCTTCTTTCCTTGATCTCTTTTTCTCTTAACAATGAATCAACATCCTGCAAACGCCAAGTATAACTTGGATGATACCATGGATACCAAGGATCAACCATTTTCATCGACAACCCCGCCTATCACCCAAGGAAGACAAGGATCAGAGAATATAGCAAATAACGATATCAGCTCTGAGGAATTGCAAACACCCGACCGACCACAGACAGATCAGACAGCACCAAAAGGCTACTGGCAGAATCAGCTCCAGAGTATCAAAGGAACGGTGCAAGAAGTTTTGGGTGTGCTTATACAAGACGGCGATTTAGAAAGCCAGGGCGAGCAAGTCAAAATGGATGCCACCAAACAACTCAATAGTCGACAAGGGAAATGATATTCTTCCTTCTTTTTTTCTTGGGATATTGTACAAATAGAAGCTATCTTAGTAATGCAAATAGCAATTGGGGTATGATTTAAAGGTCTCTGCCAATGCGCGTACTTAGATAGGCAGCAATGCCGGCCATTATAGCACCGAATCGCAAGACAACACCAATGGCATCCGAGGATGCCTCTCCGTCTTTGGGAGTGTCTTTTTCGAGGAGATGGAAGATAATACTGCTGAAAAAGGTAACAAGGAATTGAGGGAGAACAATGTACATGTTGTGAATGCCGAGAAGGACACCTGCCGAAGGTCCAAGGTTTACGTCAGTACGTCGTTGATCGTCGGTAACTTCGTTCGATTGTCGTCGTTCGTGTTCCGCTCCTCCTTCATCCTTATATGGCTGCATCTCCATCTGAGCGTCGACTTCTCTTGACTCTTCAAGTTGCTGCTCCACGAGCTGATAGATACCACCTTCCGCTCCAAGACCTGCTCCGCCTGCGGCTAGGCTTACTCTCGAAGACATGGCAACTCGATGCACTCCCAGCGGATTCTCTTCGTCATAATCGTTGTGCTGTGCTTGTTCCTTTGCTTCAGATTCTGAAATGTACTCGCCCAAAAGGGAAAAGGGTGCCCACATGGTTAATGACCAGCTAATGCCGCAAATGCCAATAACAACGGATGCACCCAAAACGTCAGATACGAATATTGTGCATAGCATGGAAAGACAAAATATGATGTGACTGGCAGTCCAGGCTCGTGGTAGTGTCAAGAACGATATTTTGAGATATTTGGAAGGAGTGATGGCGTAGGTGACGCCCTTGTACGTGAACTTGAAGGTAGGGCTAGCCATCTTGGATGGCTCTTGGCTGTAGGATGGCGCAACGATAAGTGGTAGCAAGAAAGATGCTCCTAAGGAAACGATGGAATACACCAAGAATGCAAACGATCCGGCGCGTGTCGCCTGGCCAACTGCATCCGAGCTGTCGTTTGGTTGCTTTTGCAGAGCGTTTTGATCATATATCTCGGCAACCCACGTGGTTGAATAGAAAAGGAAAGGAAACCAACCGATCCAAGCGAAGAACTGGACGTTGCAAATGCGCTGGATAGGTTTTGGAAGGTTCCATATGCTTGAAGTAATGGCTCCAAGGGCCTTAAATGGTGCCTTCCACGATTTTTTCCTGCATAGAATGAGAATCAATTCTACAGTAGTCTTTTTTCATCTTGTATGACAGTGTCGTGCTTACTCAGGCTGTTTCACAAGAGTCTTTTCAGAAACTGCATAGCAGGTAATGGCATCGCACAGCAGAAGCACAAATGCCGCAATCACACATAAAACCTTGAGCTGCGTGTCACCTAGAAAAGGGAATGCAGCTACCAAGTCTGCATATCCCCTATTGATGGTTCAGTAAACGACGCCAGTCTCTTCAATCGAGTATAGGCTTACATAAAGTATCCGACAACGTTTCCTAAACCAACCATTCGGCCGGCCCAAGCCGTTCCATCTTCTTGGAGTGACGGAGGTAGAGAATCGACCAGCAACGCTCGACACGAAGCCTGGACTACTTGACATTAGATCACTCTTGCCAGTAAGGATACTGTCACTAGTTCCAATGAAATTACCGCAATTTATACTAAAGTCCAATATATAAATAGACGAAATGGCAATAAATATGGAGATTTTTGTGAACTACAGCCAAAAATATTAGTTTCTCCATCCAGCATTGACCATTTGCACAGATGTTCGTACAGTATCTCCTTCTTGGCTTCCAACTAGCACTCCAGTGATCTCTCTCGTCCATCCAATAACCAGAAGGCTTAATGTAACGATTATGCTTCCTAGAATCAAAAACGGCCTCCGTCTACCAAAACGAGATGTGCAGCGATCAGACAAGACTCCAACAATTGGTTGCATTAATAAACCTATTGCTTAGTATTGAGTAGTTCTGTGTAAGTTCAAAAGTATTACTGTCACTAACCTGATAAAGGCCCTGCAATCCATACTAGAGACATGGACGATTTTGTCAAACCTAGTGACAATAAATATGGTGTGCCTGTGACACATTCCCGGTTAATTACTGCCTAGCAACCTTCTATTTCTACGTTTATTCATTTACTTACCATATGCCATCTCTACAGTCCCTTTTTTATTTTTATGCAATTAAGTATATCTGTCAATAGGTTCTTCTACAAAATATTCGCTTACATGTAAACTGGAGCCTAGAGAACACAAGTCATGAATCTAGTCTGCATAACATAGTTCGGACTTTAGCCTTACCCCGCTAAGCATATAGTCAAAAAGACGATTCGGCATACAGTGTTGGGACCCTTTATTCGAGTAATGCCTCGGAATGGAAGTGTAGGCAACGTGTCTGGTAACATTGGTTCGAGATCAGCGAGAGTCAAGTCATCTGCTTCGTCTTGATTGTAAGAGTGCACCGACTCTGTGCTCAGGCGGTGTCGTTCTGGTGACGCAGATGTTGGCACGCGAGTGTTGGCAGAACTGCTCGGGCCAAGATCTTGACTTGAGCCTGCCATCGAAAATGGAGAGTGTTTGTGTGTGTGTGTTCTTTCTTTCTGGGAACAAAGTGCAGAAAATTGAAATTGATGGAAGTCCTCGGTGTTCCGACCGTGGCTACAGACACCCATTTGCTGACGCAAAAGGACAAAGCGCGTCTAATGCATGACCGCCAAAGTTACAGTATCTTGGGTACAGAAAGGAGTATTGAAAGAAAGAAGATATATACCTGGATAGTAGAACTACTTTCTTAATCATAATTGTTTCTCACTCATTAAAAAATGGGATGGCGCACAAAAAA
>KK100066.1:158380-225757 GCA_000611695.1 Rhizomucor miehei CAU432
TGTATCTCCCTGGCAACCAAGGATGACGTAACAGACACTTTTATAGCTGACTGTGAAGACGAGCAAACTGTAGTAAGTGACGTCAGTAAGAGAATGAAGACCTGGGAAGAGCCTCTGCATATGTAAGGTAACTGAAGTAGGTGACAACTATGGATGCGAAATTTCGTCCTTTATAAGGTATGTAGCTACCAACGAAAAGCATTATTTAGTGTCACTGATGCATGTGTTGAAAGGGGGCAGTTGCCACGAACACCATCTATTGATCAAAATCACGTCTGTAGTCGTCATACAGACCTTGGAATCTTCATTTTCCAATGTCGCCAGCAATATTCTATATTATAATAGAAATATCCTGAAATTCAAAAATGGAAAGCGGTTAGGAAACCGGTGGAAACAAGTGACATAATATGCCTATTTGCTTGATATATAAAACGTCAACCATGGCAGACTTTCAAATCATAATAACGCGCACTATGATCCTTGGGCCATGGGGAGACCTGAACCCCGGAGCAAAATACTTTTGGAACATGTACGTTCCTGATGAAAAGGTGCGCCAGGAAAATATTCTGGCATCACCAATGAAAGCTAGCATTGAAGATTTACGCGGATTACCTCGGGCACTGGTCATTCCTGCTGAAGGCGACGTCCTACGGGAGGATGATTCGTAAATTGTTGCAGGCAGGCAATACTGTTACTGCCGTTTGCTACCTGGGAATCATCCACGGTGTCTTGGATACTGCTACCCTGTCTCCTATAGCAGATGAAATGCTTGATCATATTGCAGCCTGATTACGGAGAATTTGGAGGAATTAAAACGTATCTCCATCCTACAGACAACAGTTTCCCTACCGTCACTCTTGTGCTTTGTGGATGGAATTGTAAGTGCTTTTATAGCGCTCTTGATCCCTTAGCACCTTTTTTGCATATGCAATCTACTTCCACTATCTTATCCTTACTACCTTGATATTTCTTCTCCTCTGCACAAGGCTATCATTTTTTGCAATGGCATAGCAACTAGCAGACATAGCTGCTCATACACATTTTGGGATCTTATTGTTCGGCAGTCTACATATATAATACATTGCGAGCTCGTCATGGATCGTTATCAAAGATACGACAGTGTTTACTAAACTCTAAAAGCTCCCAATAGACATTATGAATCTTTCACTGCTCTAAGCCTCTTTGTGTAAATCCGCAGGACCTGATTTCCTGCGAGCGCAGAGAAAAAAAGTTGAAGGTTATTTTTCGCAATGATCTCGGCGATTCAGTGGATCAAAAAGGGCGTTGCCGCCCAACACCCACAGAGGTTCAAGGTGGACGAGAAGGAACTGGAGCTCATGAACCAGTTTGCAGAGCCGATCGCCTTGGTGAGGCCAGAGCTGATCTAGAAGAAGCACAGAAAGCCGAAATGGAGATCGACAGCGCCGACGACAGCGCCGACGACAGCGAAAACGACTCGTAAGTTTTTGTATGAACCGAGATAATGATGGTTTGTCTAACAAGGTGAGCCGACTTGCCCAGTGACGAAGAGTACGAAGAATCCATGGGTGACGAGACCGAAGAAAAGGAAGCCTCAATGGACCACGACGGCGAAGAGGAAGCCAAGGAGTCGAGTGCACCTAGAGATCCAAACGACCTTTCTGAATACAACCTCGAAGATTACGATAAAGAAGACGAAAGCAAGAAAAAGGAAGGCATGTGTACTTGGAGAAAACTTCAGGAGTTGTGAATTTTTGAGCATGACTGACCGAGAAGGAATTTAGGACCTGCCATTTTCTCGCGTCCAAAGGATTTGGCTTATTACAGTGACGAGAAAGATGACCCTTATATTACTCTCAGTAACGAGGTTGATGAGCAAGAAGAGATGGAGGAAATGCAGATTTTGCCTGACGATATGTTGCTCATGGCCGCCAAAACCGAGGATGATATCTCACAGCTGGAGGTCTATGTCTATGAAAAGGAGGCCGACAATTTGTATTGTCATCACGATATCATGCTTCCATCGTTCCCACTGTGTCTTGAATGGCTCGATTTTCACACTGGCGAGAAGGCTGGACAAGAAGGCAGTGGAAACTATGTTGCAGTTGGTACTTTTGAACCTGACATTGAGATTTGGGACCTTGATGTGGTCGACAATATGATTCCCCAAACTATCCTTGGTCACACGGATAAAGACAAGAAGCGATCAAAGAAAGTCAATGCCAAGTATCACGTGGACGCTGTTATGGATTTGTCATGGAATAAGCAGCACCGGTAGGTTGGAAGACTGCACAACTGCTCACCGATGAACGTGAGAGTGTTAACATCTTATATCTAGCAACTTTTTGTTGTCTTCGTCGGCAGACAGTACAGTCAAGCTTTGGGATTTGAGCTCTTCAACTTGTGCTCAGTCCTATACCCATCACAACGGCAAAGTCCAGGCAGTTGCATGGAACCCAGTTGAGGCTACAATTTTCATTTCAGGATCTTACGATAAGACCGTGTGCGCTTTGGATGCTCGTTCTCCGCAGCAAATCACAAAATGGAACCTTGTCAGCGATATCGAATGCCTTGTTTGGGATCCTCATCACCCCACAAACTTTTATGCCGGTACCGAAGACGGTGTTGTTCAATACTTTGATGTTCGAGCAGCAGAGAACGGTGTTGGCACCAAGCCAATTTTCACTCTGCAAGCACATGACGGTGCAGTCAGCGCTTTGGATGTCAACCCACACTTCCCTGGATGCATTGCAACGGGCAGTACGGATAATAAGGTCAAAGTATGGAACACTACGGACAATAAGCCAAGTATGGTTACTAGCAGGAATTTCGAGTTGGTAAGGGAAAATGAAAAGTAGCAGTCGTAGTTTTCATTGAACGGTTGTAACCCCACCACTTGCATTTTAGGGACATATCTTCAGTGCAAAGTTCTCCATTGATACACCCTTTGACTTGGCACTCGCTGGATCCAACGGAAACATTCATATTTGGGACATGTCTACAAATGCCGGTATTCGACAAGCATACTCTTCTTAGATTATTTTTTTTCATATCATTTGCTGTATCATTCTTGCCTTGTGCTTCTCACTTCATCTTATGCAATACATTATCTTCGTTTCCTCCGCCGCCATTTCTGCAAGACTAAATTTACATTATCTGTGTCTGTGAATGCCTGCTGGTCTCCATGGCTGCAACTGGTGAGATCGCCGATCTCTCTGGATCGTAGAACCATCATCCAATTGTGAAATGCTATCCATCAAACTCCATGCATTCTTCGTAGAAAGATAGACTCGTCGAATCAAATTTGAAACTTGCTATCCTGTCATGGAAAGTGCTCATTTCATGTCGCCGTGGCAATAAATTTGATTTGTTGCGTAGTCGTAGGAGTTTTTTGTAAAATTTTTTTATTTTGTGGTTTCAGTGCCTCGATTTTGTTCCCTCCTTTTCCCCTCTTCTTTACTCTTTGCTGGCACTGTCGCTCGCCACTCTCTCTCTTTATATATTAAAACTAGACGACAAAAAATGCCAGCTGCCGTAGACACAAAGAAGATCACCGCCTTGAAGGTCGCAGGGTCTCCAAGCGCTACCGAGACCACCAAGGCCAAGGAGTTGTTGAAGACTCTCTTTGCTGCCGCCGACGACCAACGTGAAGCCGCTGCTCAGGAGCTCGCCGCTTTCGTCAACGCCAACGGTGTCTACTCCTTGAAGCAGTTCGGTATCTTGGATGCCATCTCCAAGGAGTTCGGTAACAAGAAGAGCGCTGGTGCTCGCCAGTCTGCTGTTGCCGCTGTCAAGGCTCTTTCCGACAACAACCTCGAGGGTCAGGTCGAACCCTTCATCGTGCCCTTCATTGCCAACCTTTTGGAACTTCAGGCTGATAAGCAGGCTGCTGTCAAGAACGCTGCTTCTGAGGCCGCCAAGAACTTGGTCAACAAGGTCAACCCTTACGCCACTCCCGTCATCGTCCCTTACCTTCTCGAAGGTTTGGGCAATTCTTGCAAGTGGCAAACCAAGATGCTCTCCTTGGCTCTTTTGGATGAGCTCGTCAAGATCAACAAGGAGCAGTTCTTTGTCACTATTCCCGATGTCATTCCCGTTGTCTCAGACTGCATGTGGGACACCAAGGCTGATGTCAAGAAGGCTGCCACTACTACCATGGAGAACGTCTGCACCCTGATTGATAACAAGGATATCGAGCGTTTCATTCCTGCTGTCATTGCTTGCATTAACAAGCCCGAGAATGTGCCTGAGACCATTCACTTGCTCGGTGCCACCACCTTTGTCCAGGAAGTCGACTCCGCTACTCTCTCTATCATGGTTCCCTTGCTCAGCCGTGGTTTGAACGAGCGTGCTACTCCCATCAAGCGTAAGTCTGCTCTTATCATCGACAACATGTGCAAGCTCGTCGATGATCCTGAGGTTGCCGCTCCTTTCTTGCCTCTCTTGTTGCCTGCTCTCGAAAAGATTCAGGATGTCGTTGCTGATCCTGAATGCCGTGGTGTCGTCCAGAAGGCTCTTGCTACTTTAACTCGTGTCGGCACTTCCAACACCGAGATCTACACCAAGGCTGACAAGGCCGAGAAGGTCAACAAGGCTTTCAAGGAATTGTTGCCTGCTGATCTCGATGCCTTCTTCGATGCTACTGTCAAGTACCTCGATGATGTCGCTCTCTCTCTCTGCGTTGCCAAGAACTTTGTCAAGGACGTCTGGTTCAAGGCTCTCATCCCCAGCGTCAAGGCTTTCCTTGCTTCCGCTGATGCTGAAACTCTTGTCGCCAAGGCTCTTGAAGTCTGCGAGGAAGCTGTCACTCCCAAGGACCCTGAGGAAGATGATGATGAGGGTGAGGATCTCTGCAACTGTGAGTTTTCTCTAGCCTACGGTGCCAAGATCTTGTTGAACCGTACCACCCTCCGTCTCAAGCGTGGTCGCCGCTATGGTCTCTGCGGTCACAACGGATGTGGCAAGTCTACTCTCATGCGTGCCATTGCCAACGAACAAGTCGAAGGTTTCCCTCCCAAGTCTGAGCTCAAGACTGTTTACGTCGAACACGATATTGATGGCTCTGAGGCTGACACTCCCTTGGTTGACTTTATCATCTCTTCCGAGGGTGTTGAAACCAAGGATCGCGAGAAGGTCGCCCAGATCTTGCGCGAATATGGTTTCACTGAGGAGATGGTTTCCAAGAAGACTATTGGCTCTCTTTCTGGTGGTTGGAAGATGAAGTTGGCTCTTGCCCGTGCTATGCTGATGAACGCCGACATTTTGCTTTTGGACGAACCTACTAACCACTTGGACGTTGTCAACGTTGCCTGGTTGGAGAACTACTTGCTTGGTCTCAAAACTGTCACTTCCATCATTGTCTCTCACGACTCTGGTTTCTTGGACCACGTTTGCTCTGACATTATCCACTATGAAAAGAACTACAAGCTCAAGCGCTACAAGGGTAACTTGTCTGAATTCGTCAAGAAGGTTCCTTCTGCTGCTTCCTACTATTCTTTGGATGCTGCTCAGATATCTTTCCGCTTCCCTGAGCCTGGTATGTTGGAAGGTATCAAGACAAAGGAGCGTGCCATCTTGAAGATGAAGAACGTCGACTTCCAGTACCCCGGTTCTGAGAAGAAGCAGCTCAAGAACATCAGCATGCAGTGCTCTTTGGCTTCCCGTGTCGCTGTCATCGGTCCCAACGGTGCTGGCAAGTCGACTCTTATCAAGCTCTTGACTGGTGAATTGGAGCCTCAGTCTGGTACTGTTTGGAAGCACCCCAACTTGCGTATCGCCTACGTCGCTCAGCACGCTTTCCACCATATTGAAAAGCACTTGGACAGAACTCCCAACGAGTACATCCAATGGCGTTACGCTACCGGTGAAGACCGTGAAGAACTTGACAAGGTTGACCGTCAAATCACCGAGGAAGAAGAGAAGCAAATGAGCCAGGCTTTCATTATCGATGGCGAGAAGCGTGTCGTTGAAGACATTGTTGGTCGTCGCAAGCTCAAGCAGTCCTACGAATACGAAGTCCAGTGGGTTGGCAAGTCCTCTGTTGAAAACACTTGGATCTCTCGTCAGCGTCTTGAACAGATGGGCTTTGGCAAGAAGATTGCTGAAGTCGATGCTCAAGAAGCCGCCAAGATGGGTCTCAACCGTCCTTTGACTTCCAAGGAAATCGAAAAGCACTTGGCTGAAGTTGGTTTGGAACCTGAGTTTGCTACTCACTCTCGCATCCGTGGTTTGTCTGGTGGTCAGAAGGTCAAGCTTGTCATTGGTGCTGCCATGTGGAACCGTCCTCACATGTTGGTTCTTGACGAACCTACCAACTACTTGGATCGTGACTCTCTTGGTGCTTTGGCTGGTGCTATCAAGGAATACGGTGGTGGTGTCGTCATTGTTACCCACAACCGTCAGTTCTCTGAAGCTCTCTGCACTGAAGTCTGGAAGGTTGACAACGGTGAACTTACTCCCTCTGGTCACAACTGGGTCTCTGGCAACGGTACCACCGTCATTGAAGAGAAGGAGCAGGAAGACATGGTTGACGCTCAGGGCAACACCATTAAGGCTGTCAAGAAGAAGGAGAAACTCTCCTCCAAGGAATTGCGCAAGAAGAAGAAGGAGCGTATGGAACGCCGCAAGCGTGGTGAAGAAGTCTACTCTGATGAAGACGAGTGGTAAACAAGCCCTCTCAATAGACACATCTTTTTCTATAATTTTGTACATAAAAAAGAAGCTTAGTCTATTTCTCATTCACACTTTTCACCACCACTTTAAACTCCTTGGCATCTCCTATATCTCACGCTAGAAATAAAAGGCTCTTAATTGGCTTTGTTGAAACATATCTAACAGTTCTTGATAATCATTTGGCATTTGTTGGTCTAATCCCATTCTCTTGAATATTTCTATCGTTTCTTGTATTTTTTCCTTCACCTGACGAGGATCCATCTCGTGAGCATTGAACAACAACGTGCATAACTTGAAGGATTCTTCTGCAGCTTCAATGCTTGACGTTCCAAAATGTTTGCATACAATATCCAAGGATTTCTGGCAATACGATGCAGCCTTGCCAAATTGTCCGTGCTCAGCAAAGTACTTTGCAATTCGATCAAAGGTGATACCCATCTTGTATGCCTTGTCAATATATAATTCCTCTTGTAGCCTCAATGCCTTTTCCAAATCCATAAAATCCAACGACTTTTCCAACTAGATATTATACAGGAATTATCATATTCAGTTTGTGAGGTAATGATAATACGGCATTGCACTTGCCTGATATACTTTGTTCCAATCCATACAATATCCACATGCAGTACATGCCTTGCCTCGTTCAACACCGGTCTTGCATTGACGGCACTTGTAAATTCTGTCCCAAGTACCTGATAGGCACGCATCACATTCACACTGAAAATGGTATTTTTGCTGCAATTCTCGTTGCCGTTCTCCAGTAGACTGCCGCACAGCCAAAGGTCCATAGCTGATTGAAATCTCGTTGCCAGATCGAACAGGGTGTGTTGTACGCACAGTTAGGCTGCATTCAGGATTAAACATGACAACGCCGTTTGGATTGCAAGCATGATTGAACATGCTCGCATTTAAATACACGGCCGTTCCCAAGTTTTGCTGTCCAACAAGTGTGCCGTCTGTCGTGCGAGACTGGATAGCAAATGAATTGCTCTTGACTTGTCCCAAAATGTATGCAAATATGTTGAATGGCAAGTAAAAGATGGATGCAAAGGATGTTGCCTCAGACTTTGTGTGTGTGTCAAGGTGAGAAACGAGATTCGGTATCTTGGACTATGCAGACGATTATTTTACAAAGGGTGAATGACACGATGATGATAAGAATACAACGATAATTCATGTTTGGTTACCTGGATGGTATATGCATGGAATGCAAGTATGAGTGTATCATCGTATTTGTCGATTGCATCTAGCCTGCATAGCCAGTGGTGCAGCGCGTTCCAGTATGCCTTTTCACAGCGAGTTGAACAATAATTGATGCGCCAACGACAGTGGTTGCGGCATGGTACACTGCGTTGCAACACCCGAAAGCAAGACGCGCAGTGTGTATGCCGACGCTCTTTGGAGAGAACTTTTACATATGGTTGATCCTTCAGAACAACTGATCCAGGCGACAAATCGGCAGTTGCAGTAACGAAGCGACCGACACAATTTTCCTGATCAACGCGTGCATTGTGCCAGTGTGATTGAGATGGAGGTAAAACTGGAGGCCAAATACGAAGGTATATGTGTGACGGATCAAGAAGGGAAGAGATCATCATATTTTTCTTATAACTTGTCAGCAACGAAATTGATGCCCACACCTTCTATAACATTATCTCGAATTGCTCGATCTTCCTGCGCCATAAAGGTAGCCAACGTTCGCGACCCAGCAGGTGACTCATCCAATCTATATATGTCTGTGTGAGCACACTCTCAAAGATTGCGATAAACTTTTCTTATCTTTTTTACCCCATTGAAATAAAGACATTGTGTAAAAATGGCAAGTTGCGCACAATCTGCGGCTCACTTCCAAATACTTCAGCGATAGCAGCATCGATTACACCGCGCTGAGGCATGGCATGGTTCTTTTCGGAAAAGTAGATATACCATCGATCATGTCCCGAGCGACTAATGTCCAGCATTTCAGCGACGCGAGCTTCTTCCACGTAATCGCCTGCGGCTTGAGTAAATAGGCCAGAAGCCTTGATGAGATCGATACGATCGCTGAGCCACGTTGTTGTTCTCTTTTCAACGTCATGTTGATAAAACTCTTCAGCGAAAAGCAATCCCTTCGATTTTAGCAACGCATGTGTTCTTTTGAGTGTCTATGTGAATATATATACACGTTCAGCAAGCTGGGCGCGTCATCGATAAATGGTGTAAAAAAAATATGATTGAATCGTATGTACCTGTTTTATGTCCTCGCAGTGATGCAGCGATTTTGAAAACATGATGAAGTCAAATGTGCCGTCGTGCTCCTCACCGAAATCCTCGACGGTTGCTTTCTTGTAAGTTACAGAATACGATGAATAGTTGTCGATGGCGAACTGGATAGCTGTCTCCGAGGGGTCGATAGCGGTAATATCAATTTTTTCATTGTATTTTTTCTTCAACAGTACGGCAAATTCTCCATTTCTACGCAAAATACGCGTCAGTGTGGGATATTACTAGTATCATCTCTACAAGGTGGAATAGTCTTTATACCCGCATCCGATTTCCAGTACTTTGAACTTTTCGCGATGCTCTGACGAAAAGTGATGCGAATCCAATAGACCCTGTGAGACATTTTTGTAAACAATTGTCGTCAAGTGCGCAAAGGATATCGAGAGCGTTTACAGTTACGAATGTAAATATGGGAGTGTGGACAAGGAAGCGTGGACCCTCTAAACCGGGAGCTGTCATGATTAAGCGAAAGAGAGTATCCATGCCAGGGACACACATTTTTATTTCTTCGTGGGAACCCAGATCCTGGGAACTCCTGCGAGATTAGAGTTTGCATTTGGGTAAATGTTTACTCGCCAGCAGAGATGATGCTTGTTTATATCAGCTATAGATAAATGCTACCAGAAGCAAGGTAGAAACGAAGTGAATATATACAAAATAAAGGAAAGATAATATGATTGTGGAATGGAGGAGCAAAAGCAGTGTATGTAAAGGGCATCAAGTATGCATTAATGTTGTAGCCAGTGTTCCATCTTGCCGCAATGAATCTCTTTTTGGTCCAGCTCGCCATCCTTGCCTCGATAATACCACGTCACCATGCTTGAAAGATTCTTTGTGTGAGTTTCGAGATAAACGGGGATATTTGCTCCGATCTTGTCCATAGCAGAGGATACTTGTTTGCGAATCATCTTGACATGTGGTACTGCGGAGGATAATATCATCCTTGAAGACGTCTTCTATGCAATCGCTAAAGTCCTTAACTTGTATGTTTTGCACATGGCATCAAAAGTTCTCCAATCTGTCAAGACAGACTGCAACAAGAGTCAGTATTTCAAAAAAGTGCATCAGGCTTTTCTGATTGAGTTTAAAGTCGATGATGAGGTATGCGAGCTTTTTATGCTCCATTTTCTCTGCAAAAGCTTTGCAGTGCTTTGGATGGACTTGGAGAACTTTTGATGCCATGTGCAAAACATACAAGTTAAGGACTTTAGCGATTGCATAGAAGACGTCTTCAAGGATGATATTATCCTCCGCAGTACCACCGACTTGATTTAGGTTGATTGTAAGCTCTTCCATGGTAAATATGATTGTGGAATGGAGGAGCAAAAGCAATGTATGTAAAGGGCATCAAGTATGCATTAATGTTGTAGCCAGTGTTCCATCTTGCCGCAATGAATCTCTGGTATCGCCAATGTTGCATCCCGTGAAATTAACATGTTTTAGGCACAATTCTTGCAATAGTCCATTGTTGCTCGGGAAGATGCTATAGCACCTGCTGCATCGAACTGGTCGAAACCAACGTCGCCCGGATCACCCGAGTAGCGTCCGAGAGTCAAGTCAAGTCAAGGCGGGAAAGCTACCGAGTGGATTGAGAGTGTTGCAAAGATTTAGCAGTTTGGTCTTGTCTTTTAATGCAAGCCGTACACGTTGAAGACGAGGTCTCAAATGCAATATGGTCGATTCAATATCTTGAAACGCAAATTCAATGTCGCTTGGGTATATCAATCGATGATAAATGAAAAGATATACCGGATGGTTCATAGTCAGCATTGAGACCTTCTGCTACGCGTATATTGTGCACTGTCGGGCAAAAGTCTGGAAGCTCTTTAACTGCTGGTGCCAATTTCTTGGGATATGATGTATTCTGCCAAGTTAGTTCGATTTCGAGGAGTTGCAGTTGAGGGCAGCTTCCAGCTATCATCATCATGTCTTGCAGTTCCTTCTTGACTATTTAACAGCCAACGAAGATGCTTCAGTTTCAAAGACTGTTCCGGCGGACGAAGTGGCAAACGTTTGTTGTATGGCACCGAGTAAATGGCGGTGAATATTTGCAGCTCGCTGCAAACAGCCAATATACAATTCACGTCTTGGCAGGTGACTGCAGATTCTCTAGTAAGGTCGATGCGAGTCAAGTTTTTGCAGTTTCGCAAAATGAACGGAAGGTAGGCCTTTACAGAGCAACCGTACGGATACTGAATACCTGATTCTTTGTAAGTTTGACCTCTGCAAAGCTCTAGACATTTGCCTCGATCAGCAAAGCTCAACCGGTCGAAGATCATGTCAAACACCTCCGCTGAAAGGCGTCCTAAGTTCCGCATATTGTGTTGATTCACAAGCATAAGTGTGTGGTCCTTTGCAACGGGCGATGTCGTTGTATCCGTTGTCGTTTACTGCAACGTTGTTATGTGCATCCTCCAAACCTTGTAATGCTTCCCTGTAATTCTCTTGCTGTATCAATATTTCGTTAGTTCGCAGATAGCCAAGAAAGCATTCTGGCGGAAAGCTGATTATCTTTTAGGCACATGCTAGCGCCTCTGCAAGGTCGCCCTGCTTTTCAAGAGACTTTGATCGCTTCAAGCATGTGTCAGTGACAGTTTTTCAGTTGCTTGCTGTAGAGAATCACCGTAAAGATCAAACGCTTGTTGGTAATTCCGCTTTCCAAAAAGACGTTCCGCTTTGGTCACTTGTAAATACAGTCTTTATATTCGGCAGGAGTGAATAGGGTGAGATGGCTCTCCATGGTTGAGAATCAATGGACAGGCAGGAACGCGTTTATGGTAAAGCGGAGATCATGCGCTTTGTTTATGCAGCCTGGTGTGCATTGGCTGCGTTGTTGTCTTTGACATTCTCCAGGAAAGATCGATTTTGCGCTCTGTCACTGAACATATTCTGGAGATGAGTTAAGCATATGCAGGAGATCATGTTTATATAGCTATAGGGCAACGGATGAAAAAGGCATGGCGCACAAAAGAACCATGGCAGTACGATCAAATGAATTTATTATTGTAAACTTGCAAAAAGGTCAAACTGTATCGTCTGACGAGTCTTCATTCAGCAATGTAAGCATCGATCCTTCTCACAATTGCTGGCAGCGCAGACTATGTATGATGCGTCAAGAGATATGTTCTACGAGTATCTCGCCACAACATGGACGTCACTGGCTCGACGATCCACCGCTACAGATGAAACTGTCCAGATCACCAGTATATATTTTTTTCTGCTTTTATACCATTGCTCTTTTGCATATAACGTGCGATGTTGTGTAAAAGATGCATAGCATCGCTTGCTTCTTGTTTCTACCACGTGCAACCACGTACCGGCATGCAACCGTAAAAAGAATAAACGGCGAAGTCTGTGTCCTTCAAGTTGACAACAGTCTTAGATCTGTATACTAGCAGAGCAATGTAAGAAAATCCAGCATTGCTCGTATCATCATTATCAAGTGTGGATCAAGAGATATACTGTTTTGGAGTCTTATCAAATAATTTATAAGCCATAGCAGTTCTAGAAGCATCATACGGTATTTTTTAGCCTTACGATTTGAATGCTAGTATACCGTGGTTCCATATTTAAAATAGGTTTAAGAAGTATAAAGCGTGCTCAAAAAAACCACGCTGTCTGGCTGACACGATATCTTTTGAGGAGCCGAAATGTTTCCTGCATTTCCACGGAATCTTGACCATTATCTGGAATCTGGTGGCAATGAGAGCACATGTTGACTTAAAAGGAAATTTTGTACGTAAACCTGGTAACGGAACGTTTGGATCAGTAGATGCGGGGCCACATCAGGTCTTGATCCAAGGGGCATGTATTGAAATCGTAATGCCATTGGAGGTGAAAATTTCAAGTAAGGATCTAGTGTGCAACAAACTCAAAATGGGAAGAGCCGGCCACATGCTAGGACAATGCTAGATCAAGCTTTTTATTTAAAAGGATGGAGAGGCTTTGTACCATTGTTTGCGAAACGGCAACGCGTCTCTTTCGGTTCTCGACAAGATGATGAACCCTCACGACTATACCTGGATCTTTGCCGTCACCATGGTATTGGCATTTGCCGATGCCTATGGCATTGGAGCTAACGACGTCGCCAACGCCTTTGCAACGTCTGTCTCCTCGGGTTCCTTGACACTCATTCAAGCTTCTATCGTTGCTTGCTTCACTGAATTCCTTGGAGCAGTCCTTCTTGGCAACATGACTTCTGAAACTATCAAGAGCGGCATCGTTCCCGTTGACAACTTCGTCGATCGTCCAGAGCTGTTGATGACTGGTATGCTTTGTGCACTTTTTGGCTCTGCTACTTGGGTGATCTTTGCTTCTCGACAGGGCTGGCCCGTCAGTACTACTCACTCCATCGTCGGCGCTATTATTGGTATGGGCTTTGCAAGCTTCGGTCCCAACACTGTTGACTGGTCCTGGAATGGTGTCGGTGGTATCATTGCTTCGTGGTTCATTTCACCCATTATTTCTGGTATCTTCACTGCTATTATCTACCTTATCATTAAGTTTGGTGTCTTGAAACGAAAAAACAGTATCAAGTATGGTCTCTGGGCATCACCTATCTTCTTCTTTATCACAATTACCATCGAAGTCTTCTACATTATGTACAAGGGTGCTCCTCGCGCTGCTGCTTCAAAGACATTGACTGTTGGTGATATCGTCGGTATCGCCTTCGGCATCGGTGCATTCTTTGGCATCTTGGCTATTATCTTTGTGCGTCCCTGGCTCAAGCGCAAGGTTGTTGATCGAGAAGATATTCGATGGTACCACGTCTTTGTCATTCCTGTACTCCCCAAGCGACCTACTGTCAAGGATCCTGAAACTATTCAGCAAGAAGCCGCTGCCAACGCTGTCACTACCACTGCTCCTGCAACCTTTGAGGAGACCCGGCAGCAAGAGATTTCCGAAAAGGTGGTTGAAGAAGACTCCAAGAAGCTTGACGAAAACAGCCTTTCCTTCCATGAAAGTACAGAGACTCATGCTCAGGCAGACTCCAAGAAGACATTGTCTATCAAGGATCGTGTTCTCAACATTCTGCTCCATGGTCTTCGCCAGGATGTCCGCAACCTGAATTCTGATCATCTCAAGAATATCCACGCCAATGCTGTCAAATACGATAACGACACTGAATATATGTTCTCATTCTTGCAAGTTCTGACTGCCATGGTATTCTCCTTTGCTCACGGTTCCAATGATGTTGCCAACGCCGTCGGTCCTCTCTCGGCTGTCTTCAGTATCTGGAATACTGGTGCTGTCGATCCTAAGCAGAAGGTTCCTGTCGAAATATGGATTCTTGTATATGGTGGTATTGCAATTGACATTGGTCTGATAACCCTTGGATACCGAGTCATGCGTCGTATGGGCAACAACATTACCTACATGACACCTACCCGCGGCTTCTCCACTGAACTTGGTGCTGCCATTACAATCCTTACATGCTCTCAACTTGGTCTTCCTGTCAGTTCGACGCATTGCGCTACAGGCTCCACAGCTGCAGTTGGATTATGTAATGGAAACTTGAAATCTGTTAACTGGAAGATGCTTGCCTGGTGCATGTTTGCTTGGATCTTTACTCTCCCGATCGCTGGTTTGATCTCTGGTCTGACATACGCCATTGTTACTCGCTCCCCATCTTTCTACTAGTCTCTATATATTATAGCTTACTTTATTCAACTTTTCTATATTTATGCCCTTTTATTAATACACACAAGTCAGATTTTAGTTTTTCTTGTAAAAATCGGTTGTAGCTCACAGTAGATTTCGTACATTACGCGACAAGAAAGAGCTAGGACGCACATTCTGGCGATTGAGTTAGCAGCAACCGGCTATACCGACATATATGTCGGCTATTTTTCTTTGGCGATGATAACCAACCAGCTGTTATTTGCACAATAGAAAACTTCGGGGTTATCAATAAGCTTCCTAGTACTCTTATTCCTTGTAAACATGATCAAGTAAAGCAATTCAAAGCAAACAAATAGAATGCATTTCTATAATAATAAAATCGTAGAAACTACCTTATAGAGATTGAAAGCTAGATGAAATGGATCTCGTTTCCTTAATCCAAAGCACAACAGTTTCGAAGCTAGTTTGTGTGTGCAGGTCTCTGCATCCAAGTGGCAATTTGCTTGAAAGATGAAAAATTTCTGGAGGGAAAGCTTATGCCGTGCGGAAGTGTGTTCACGTTCCGCGGAAAGCAAACATGCAGCAATGGGGATGGTGGGCAGACCACAGATTATGACACTTCACAACGTTCGATCAAGCATTTCCTGCTGACTCGGCACCGTTATTGACAATTTGACGATCAACATTGCGCCAGTTGTCCTCATCCCGACAGCTCTGCTAATGAACGGAGGGAAGGGTGTGACGGTGGCGGTGGCGGTGGCTGGTAGCAGTGGTAGTATGTTTATGCTGCCTGCTGCTGCTGCTATGCGGAAAGGAGAGATATGTCTACATGTCGCTTTCCAGGATGAAAAGAGCAGTGATTTCTTGGCTCAGTTGGTGGAGCGGTAGAGTCCTAACTGAAGGTCCTGATAGTCGGCGGTTCGAATCCGTCAGCCCAAGATTTCAGCTGCGGCCTCGAATGGCGACCTGTAGCAGCTCTCGCTGAGGTTTGTAAGCCTGCAGGAAGTCAGCGACCAAACCAGGCATGAGGGGACGAATTCAACCGAGGTATTGGAAGCTGTGTTCACCCCAAAGTTGAAACGCTTGGGTCCGGAGGGGAATAATATTATCTTCCTCGTCATTATCCTTGTCTTTGCTGTAAAGATGTTACGTAGAAAATGGTCATTTTGCAATATTCTTCTACAGTATACGGTGTTTGGTTAAGGTAGACGGAATGGTGAACGGATGCAGTAAATGCAGTGACAGCTTCTTTGGTCACCTGGATCATTAACCACCGAACTTTTCGCTGTTGTAACATAGTTACAAAGTGTATAACGAGACGACAACTTGCCGTCCAGGTTCCGTTGCCACCGAGATTTCTGCTACAATCTGCCAAAGCTTCCGCATAAACGCATAAAAGTGGGATTCTCTCCGCTCCAATATGCAACCATTCTCCATAAATGCATCCCATAAACTGTTTGCAGCAGGTGCTATCTCCTTATTGATCCTACAGTTATTTCGAGTACGGCCTATTACAGATTATAGGAGAAAGTACTTAAGAAGTACAAATACTAAGTCTTTTTCTACAATCTTTGCTCGTTCAGCTGCGTTTTCGGGTGTATTTGCACAAAGGAGTGTCGTCTTCAAGTCTTGTTCCAGAATATAGCAAGGGTCTTTGCCTAATGTTCGGCAGGGTTTTCAACGGACATGTCTCCACAGTCTATTATGATTCCAAGCGCTGATGAAGCTCACAAGCATCGAAATACAAGATTCAAAAAGGCGTAAATCGGTGCACGTGGCATACAGTTACTGCCTTGAAAACACATACATATATCTACGAATATGCATACATGATTGAACAAAGAGTAGTTTATTACGGACAAAGAAGGGATCAATGATAGTTCGATTGGGATCTGGTATTTCCAGGGTTAAATTCGAAGCGCATCATAACGTCCAGCACAGATTTTGAGTGCTTTCACGAAACTTGGAAACTTGGCAAGCTTGGGCGCCGCTGATCCTCTGTGTCCAGTCCATATGGATCCAAACAGTTCGACGATTTATTCTTCCTCTTCCTCAGGGTATAATTCAACTTTAGGCTCTACAATGGCATGTCAAGCGACTTATAAATCGTAGCAAGAAAGCGACGCGGATACCCTACAGTGACTGATACGGTATGTATCCTTGCTATATCTCATTCATTATTGTAAGTAATCGTCAATGAAGCCGTTATATCCAGCATGCCAGGATTTCAGGACTTGGATATCGGATTTTCCAGCAAAGCAAACAAAGGATCATGTTCGATATCGGCGGTTTTGATGTTCCTTGACGATACTCAAGCTCATTTTTACCATCTGGCCAATATGTCGGAACGATTCGATGCGCTCCAAATCCTCCACAATTCGACGAGCGTCTTTCATATCAGAGTTGGCAGTCTCAACCTGTTGCTCAATGTCGCGTAGCCCGGCTTTTGATTCAACTATTTGTGGCACTCTACGATGGATATGCTCGGAAACCCGATATAGACCGAGGGATGCATCGTTAAACGAGTTCTTGATTGTATTCTCGACAGCCTCTGTAGCTAAACTTGGATTAAAAAACCTTTTCGAAGACAACACCTGGTTGTTGCTTACTTGCTCGCACGCATTCATACGCCTTTGCGTTTTTACGTTGTTCATCGTCCGTTTTTCCTTGTAAAGAGACTGTATGTTGAAGAACAGCGGCTGCACTGGCACTCATCATATTGATACTCGAGTTGGAGGCTCTGCGTGCGTAAACTGAAAGTTGATCGAGAGAGAATGTAGGCGATGATGGAAGATGCAAGGATTCTGCGAGGCGCGTGGCAGAAAAGGAACTGCGAAGCGACAACGGTTCTGGTTTAGCGTAGCGCCGAGCTCTGTTGCCAGAACTTGATTCTTCTCCAGACATTTGAATAGTGACAGTTGCGAGGCCACAAATCTTAATGATAGAAGTAAAAGCGAAAAAGAATTGTCTCTGGGTCCGCTAAAGTGACACAGGTTCTTCCATTGGATATGACATTTCCTCACTCGGACACAACGAGAGCTCTTGACACAAATTGGGCCTGGTTGAATTGAATCCGTTCTTAAGGAAATTGAGAGGTCACCAAGAGCAGAAGAGTTAAGAACATCGTAAGAGAAGCGCGTAGTAAAAACAAGAGATATACCCAGCTTCCGAGTTTCACACGGGCGCAGATCTTCTTCAAAGCAGTCCGTCCCAATAAAAACCCCGTCGTCTCAGCGGCATATTCTTCGCTGTTCTTCCTGTTACCAATGGCCTCCCGTGCATTGTTCAAACCCCAACTCTCTCGCTCATTCCGTCGCTTCAGCAGCACTGTCTCCGAGACTAAAGTCAGTAGCAGTGACTTCGTCAAACAGCGCGATGGTATCAAGCATCACGCTGCTGGTAAGGGATTTCGTTACGCGGGAAATACGAAACATACGATTTTGTTTCTCACCAAACGATATACCATTTCTCCAGAGTCTGCTGCTACCTGGAAGAAGATTTCTCTCTTCGTCTGCATTCCAGCGTAAGTAGGGAATGGAATATTGATTACTGGCCAAAGCGCATTGTATGTATAACACTGTCAAAAAAACGAACACAGATTGCTTGCGACGGGTGTGAATGCCTACAACCTTGCCCAACAACACGAAGAGCATCTCAAGCACCATCCTCGCCAATTTGTCAACTATGAGTACATGAATTGGCGCGTCAAGGTAACAACAATGCTGTATAAGTCCCTCCTTATATTGTTGCTTGGTAACACTCATTTTCTTCCTTTTGTGCCATGCAGGATTACTTCTGGGGTAAGGATTCGCTCTTCTTCAACCCCAAGGTCAATCACTCCGTTACCGAAGACGAGTAAATATATCACGTAAATAAAGAGATGGAGGAGACAAAAGCTCCTTCGAGTCACTATTTTTCGTACTTGAATTCATATCGACTAAGTAAATGTGGGATTGCCGATAGCTGCGCGCCGTAGCGATTAGAATTGTCGTAGACTTCAAACAATGGAACTGCCAGTAATTTCATATTCCTTGGTACTGATAGCACCTCTATCAAGAGTAAACATCCATTGTGAATTGAAGATGTCAGAAAGTAAGGCATTTAAGAGTATAACTTACTGTGTGGAGGCAAATGTACAAGATAGAGCATTTTCTTCTCTTTTGGCTTAGTAACATGTGCGGGAATATATGGATACTGGTTGTGCGGTGGATCGTATCAATGTACTTGTCCAAAAGAGTTATAAGCGAAACAAACGCTGCTTACCATGTATGATTCAAAGTTGGGTCGCCACCATGTACTTAGGCATTCACCGATAACCCATTCAGGTTCCTTTGTCCAGTCGTTAGGGTCTGCGGGACCTAGCCGTTCATTTAAAATCTCTTTAAGACCCTCTTTTTCGTCCTGTCCCGGCCGTAAATAATGTCCTGGCCTGTTGTCCAAAACTAGAGTTGAGAAACAACGAGTTGCAACTGAAACTAACGCTTAGGCTTTGCGTTGCACTTGGGGGAAGCAACTCACAGTTTGAAAAATGCATTGGCGATCTGTAACATTAAGACATGTGGGTGGTTGTGCTGATGTACGACGAGGACGGCTTCAACTGTTCTTCGCATGCCATCCCTCTCGTAATCGTTCTCCAAACGTTTTAGACGCGCAGCGACTGACGGATCTTCTTCGGGCTGTGGATCTTTGGTGCCAAACGTGTAGTTTTCTAGCACTGCTGTCAGAAACCTGAAACGACGAACAGGACTTATATATAAATATACCTAAAGGATATCTACAACAGCGCGTCTAGCTTTTTTTTCTTTCCCAAAGCAGTCGTATCTTCAATACTTACAAAGTAACTTGAGGCATTGGGCGGGAAGAGCAAGAAGAGCAATCTGGCTGAATCTTTTAAGTCCAGCTTCTCTGCTTTTTGCCCCCAACCCCTGATTAGCCTGTGTGTTTTCACGTCAATACAGGTATCTTTTATTTCCCTTTCTCTGTTCATATAAAAAGATTCAGTGTTATTACCTTTGTGATGCAAGGATAGAATATTGCGCTTGTCGATGTCTAAAAACGCTGCTCACTAGAAAGGTTGCTGGCAGGCATCACGAATTTCTGTCTGAGAGAGACACAACCGACGCGGTCGCGTAAAACAAAAGAAGGCAACACGCGTGCCTTGTTACCCCGCCTTTAAAACCGACATGGTCAAGAGACGATTGTCCGATGCCTCAGAATCCTCCTCGATCGAGGGACAGTCGGCCAACAAGAAGGTTGCTGTTGAAAAGAAGGAAGAGGAGAACTTGACAAAGGAGCAGCGGCAAGAGCGAGTATTTGCCAACATGCGTCTTCGTCGAATCATTAAAGAGAATCACGGCACAGATATCAACCAAGTCGCCTTCTTTTTCAACAACAAGAACTTTTCGGCACCAGTCGGCTTGGACGTCAACAAAACCTTTGACAAACGTGGCTCCGTTCAGCGCGATCAAACAGACACGAGCAATATATTGGCAACGGTGGGCGGTTGCCAGGTACGCATGGAAACAGCATACGTATTTGAGGATCAACAGTCTGCTGAGACAAAGAAAAAAAACTAGATGAACGTATACGACAATGAACACTGTGGAGATCATTTGGATATCATGTCCAACTTTGATTTATCGACTCAAGACGACCAAGACAAGACCAGAAAAGATCTGCATACCTTTTGTTGGCTGTACAGAGAAAACGATGCCTGGCTCGCGGCTGCAGGCGCTGATGGGCTTATTCACATTGTCAGTTTGGCAAACTCGCAAGAGATTGATATCCTCGCCGGTCATACAAGTAAGCTACATTATATATGCAAAATTATCGCTTGGGGATGTGAAAATAATCTAAAGACAATATATATTTGCTTGTTAGAATCTATCAACGATCTTCAGACACATCCATTCAGTGACAATTATATCCTCTCAACATCCAAAGACGGTACAATTCGGCTGTGGGACGTTGATGCACGGAAATGCCTTGTCATCTTTGAAGCAGATGCCTCTGTAACCGTAAGTTATCCTCTCTGTTTCTGTCCTGTCAAACATTTATAATGCAAACATGCTAACAAAATATGTATACACCAGTGCTTTCACCCTAATGGGGATAGATTCATTTCGGGCAACTCCCGTGGGGAGCTTCGAGAATGGAAAATTCCTGCCCTCAATGCTGCGCAGGGTCTGGACGAGCCTATTACAGTAGAAAAGAAGCATTCTAGGTTGTTCAAAAAGTTGCATGGCGAAAACTATATCGGTAAAGAAGAAATCTTGCACGCGATGTCCTTTGTCAATTATTTAACAACATGGTTGTTGATGACTAGATTGTATTCGGTTTGCGAATGGCAAAGTCTTATCAAAGTCAGTGAACGGTCGGATGGAATATTGGGATGCTGAATCAGAAACGGTAAAAGATAATCAAAACAGACACCGGAATCCGTAAGTGGTAGCTGACTATGCCCAACGTAGACCATTCGTTCATTCCGGATACGAACTGGAGAGAACTTTTCAAGATTTGATGTGAGGTAAAGAAAAAAGAAGCTATTGCTCTGAACGTTTTGTGCATCATCTAACTTGGGTTGCTTTCGGTTAGCTTGGATGAATCTTTCTTTTGCGTTGGAACAAGTTCGGGCAGTGTATATGTCTACAATTTACATACTGGGAAAATGGTATCAGAGCTATCACACCGACGTTCCACGAAATCAGTTCGTTGCTGCACCTTTACCCGAGATTGCCGGTACGTTTGGAAATGTAATAACAGCAGCGTGAATGAAAGATGTATATCACTGACAGTAATAAATTTGCAGTCAAGTGATCTGTGCAGGCGAGGATGGTTTCATCTGGAGATATGACTACATTGACGACACGACCTTGCAAGAATGGGCTAACTGGAAAAAGGCACAGTAGTTAGGTGATAAAATGTGGCATTTTCATCTGCTCCGATCTCCCTTGGCTATGCAGATATTTGCCGCCAGCAAAAAATCCAGCAATAAAACAATAACATCCTTGATTGCTTTTATTCCCTTTCTCTCTTTTTCTTCGCGACATGTCGGTTCACGAACAAGAAAAACAATCACTGCTGCCACAAAGACCGCTTCATCACAAAAATACCTGGACTTTTGTCACCATCTTTCTATTCCTCTTTGTAAGTTTGTAAAAGATGTAGAAATAACCACATACATATGTCACTGAGGGCAATCCTCCAAAGTTTGTTGTATCTTCTTTAATATTATATTCCATTCGATACTGTGCACACCATTCATGCTCCCTGTACGGCAACCAAAAGGGTGTGACAATGACACCCTCGATCGGTTTTCGATTCGACTGGACGCACATTACAGCCATAGCAATATACATTGTTATCCTAATCATTCTCGCTGTGAGACCAAAAGGAACGGCAACGCATTGGGTAAGAGCATTCTTCTTTTTTTTCTTCACACAGAAAGGTAACAATTGTCGTTTTTATTGATTTCATTCTCTCTCTCTGTTTGTAGTATATCATTCCGCTTTTATTCATGATGGGAGTACAACTGGGACGAACAACATATATACTTGCATTCAACAAGGAAGGATACATCCATGCTCAGCTGGTTGATGCATGGCAACGCGCAGCACCGGATCTTTTAGATCAACTCGAGTCTCGTTATCAGTGCAACGAGTTTGATGCATGCTCGCCGAAGTTGACCCGCGCTTTTGGAGAGACAATTTATGCATGGGGGTTGGCCCTGTGGATGCTTAAATTCGTGCAGGTACACACAATGCGGGGTGGTAACTGGTTTGAAACTGGAAACATTGACATTGTCTATATCTCCATATTAGATGATTGGGTTACTCGGATGCTACTCCGTATTTTTGTATATTGATCAAGAACCTCCGCAATCACCTCAAGACATTGAAAAAACCAAGGAATCCTCCTATCACGCCATCTCACAATATATAGCCACAATGTGAAGTTTTTTTGTATTTTCTTTTTTGCCATCCATGTCGGATAAAAAGAAAGAGAGAGAGAGAAAGAAATAGGAAAAAATAGTAACAAGAAAAACTCGCTTATAGACAAGCAGTACATGCAGATATATGGACAATTCGGGAATGTGTTCTTTATGCTGCCGAAACACTCTAGTCAGAACCACTAGTTGTTTTCGTTTTCCCATAATCAGTTGCTTACCGAGTGGCTCATAGCTCCAGATCCTTGCACGGCTGTCACCGGAACCAGTCGCGAAGACGGGTTGGCCTGATGGGCTCACAGCAACAGAGATAACTAGGAAATACTTTTTTAATTTCATATTTTCGTGATTTTATCAAAGCAAGGATTATTTACCTGAATTTTTGTGTCCCTGAAGCATAAATTGAGTTTGTCCTGTTCGTGGATCCCAAAACTGGACACCGCGATCCTTTGAACCAGACACAATCCAATGACCGTCTGGTGTGCATGCAACCGACAAGACAAAGTCCTACGCGCATATGCGTAAATTATCGCTGATACACATAAATGGTTACTTGTCAGCATGCGCCTTTAGAAACTCACCTTGTGGCCGGTAAATGTCATTTTGCAAGGGCCCTTGGTACGATCTCTGTCCATGCCGTAACCTCTTTCGTTGGTACCCAACTGCCACATTTTGATTGTCTTGTCCAGACTGCCACTGATTAATGTTCTTCCATCAGGCATGAATGCTACAGAGTACACGCTATCCTTGTGGCCCTCCAAACGTTCAAGTGGCTGTGCAGTTTGAATATCCCACACACGGACCATCTTGTCAAGACTTCCTGCTGCGACTAGTCGACCGTCCGGCGAAATGGCGACGCTTGTCACGCCAGGATCTTTCTGGTCAAGGTCTTGGATAGGAATAACATGCATGACTTTCTTGTCTGGCATGCTCCAGATACGTACAGTGCGATCTCCTGAACCAGAAACTATAATGCGTCCATCACGGCTAAAATCGAGTGAATAAATGTCTTGTTCGTGTCCTGTGAAGATGTTGCGGATACGGCGTTCCCGAATATCCCAAATCTGCGAAAGAAAAACGTGCACGCTATCAGTCGCTAAGTCTCCTCACTTGGTCTGTTTTTTCTTCTCTTCTCTACAAACCCTAATCTGCTTATCTTCTGCACCAGTTGCGAGGTATTTGCCGTCAGGGCTAAAGCAGACAGATCGAATATACAAGTCACCATCTTTTTGCACGCCATCATCTTGTAGAACGCTAGATAAGAACAAAAATAAAGCTAATCAGCCAACCATCCTTGTTGTTAATCATGTTACGCATATTTTGTAACATACCACAAGAGTTCTGCGGTAGCGACATCGTAAATGTATGTTGCTCTGTTACATCCAGCGGCGAGCCATCGTCCATCAGCACTGAATTTGACACAGCAAACAACACTCCGATGCTCCAAAGTATGCAAAAGATCGACTTTGAGATAACGCGGGGTCTTTGGATTGAAGAGTGCAAACCAATCTCGTCCTTCCACTTTCATGTTTGCTGGTACACTGTCGGGATCCACATCTGCGAGCCCTCCTGGAGGAGCACTCATGCCCAACTGCGACTTTGGTCGTCCTGTAGGTGCCATAGAGCCGGCAGCTGCGGGAGGTGGTGGAGGAGGACCGGGCGGCATGGAAGTGCTGGTTGTGGATGATCCAGACTTGCGTTTAGGCATTCCAGCTGCGTCGTTGGGTATCGGACCGGGATGCGTTGAAGAAGGTGTGCCCGGTGCAGGACCTCGAGGAGGATATCCATAGCTTGGCTGGTTGTTTGCTCCGTTCACGTATCCGGGTGTAGCGCCTGGAGGAGGACCAGGAGGAGCCTGGGATGATGGCGGATACATGGGATGCTGTGGCGGTGGAGGGTGATCGCCCATTTGTGGTGGAGCCATAAGGCCGGGAGGTCCTCCTTGACTGGATCCGTTGCCGTGTGCATTCATGATTCCACCAAAGTAGTTTGAGCCAGGACCAATGCTGGGCGGTGGAGGATGGTTGGCTTGCTGTTGAGGAGCTTGATGTGAAGGTGGTGCCTGCGGATGCACGGAAGACGGTCCGCTGCTGGGCGGCATTGCCGGATGTCCCCCGGCGCGTGCTTGAGCTTGTTCCAACTGTGCACGGAGTCGCGCAATTTCCTCTTCATACCTAAACGTTCGCTGTAAAATAATGCGATTGACAATCGACACCGTTTACATGGTAACGTACGATTTCTTCATTGCTTGCTGTTGTCGCTCAAACTCCAAAAGGTTTTGTTGAAAATGGTGCATTTCCTGCAACTGAGTGCTCACTGTATATCGACCCGAGTTACGATATGCGTTTCAGAAAACAACTTTCACTTGGACATACTTTTGTGTTCAATATCGTCCCTCTGTGATTTGTTCAGGTATACATCTCGAGTAAGTTGATCAAATTCAGCGCGGATTGCGTCGAGCATCTCAATGATGCGACTTTGCGGGGCGGGCACCATCGGCCGATGATTGTAAACTGACATATTGTGTGTGTGTGTGTGTGTGTGTGAGCGAGAGCAGGGGGTTCTAAAGTTGGATAGTTTCAGCCTTTTGCTTTTGGGGTATAACAACAACGCTGGACGCGAGATTTCGTGTTTCGTGCTAATCTAGAGCGAACTTCTTACCTTTCAAGATAAAAGCAGCGAATATGAGTCGCCAATAGAGATTGAATGTTTAAATTTTGTCAAATATCTCTGTTTTGCGAATACAGGAAACCAAATCAAACAAGGATGGAGAGCAAGAGAGAGAGAAGAGGCAACGCAGCAGTCTTGTTAGCTCGTCTTTCAATCCCGGCCGCGAATTTTTTTTTCTTTTTGGTCGTACAGAAATGGCCTCAGCGTCGCTCTCGCCTTTGTCGGTAAACTTATTGGGGGGTGAGGTCTGCTGCTGGCTAACAGTGTGATCCCTAGTTCTATGGATCAAGGGCCATCTTTAGGGTACACAATGATATCTGTTTATTCCAAGGCAATAAATCGTCCATGTTTGTTGCTACCTGTATCTTTATTTGTTTCTACATGACATCTATATTGTTCCTTTTTTCTTTACCTTTTAGATAACAATCCAATCACAAATGACCACAGCAGGCATGAAATCTATTTGAGCATGCTGTGGAACAAGTATCCGATGATCGATCAACTTCTGTTGATGAAGTCCCCTGCGCATGAAGCACGGAAACAAAGCGGTTGCTCCGCGTGGCTGGATCGAAAAGCCTTTCTGCTTTGCGCGAATCCGTCTTTATTTCTGTAACTTTTCCACCATGCCGCTCATTGTCTTGACGGGATATCCCTCCAGCGGCAAGTCGAAACGCGCTAAAGATATTGCAGACTACCTGCAGAACCGGCTGCAGGCCGAGAATCGCTCAATGAGAATACACATCATAAACGACGAATCACTCAATGTCAGCAGACGCGCATACAAAGGTAGAGCAACAAAGCGTCAATGTTTGAAAGACAATTGAAATAACTCGGAATGTGGGGAAACAAAAAGAGGCTAGAGAAGAAAAGAAGGCACGAGGTGCAATGCTGTCTGCAGTAGAACGGTTACTTTCTCGTGAAGACATTGTGATCGCAGACGGCATGAACTACATCAAGGGCTTTCGATATCAACTTTACTGTGTTGCTCGCGCCATCAGTACACCGCATTGCGTGGCAAGTGTCACATGCTACCTTTGATTTCATAACGAAAAATTTTCTAAATATTTGATTTCGTAAAGGTACAAGCTGGCACGCCTATCAATGTAGCAAAGGAGTTTAACAAGAATCGAGGTGATGACGGTTACGAAGAGACAGTGTACGTATTTTCGAGAAGACAGATTACATGAAATGTTACGCATAGGGTTATCTGACACTTGAGCAATTTTAGGTTTGAGGAGCTTGTGACCCGGTATGAGGAGCCAGAAGCACGCAACCGATGGGACTCGCCACTTTTCACCATTATTTACGACGATGAAAGTATACCTGGAGATAAGATTTGGGATGCTGTTATCCTGCGCAAACCTCCGCCGCCAAACATGTCAACCATCTCTGTAAGCTCAAGAGTGCAAAAGCATATTCTTTATTTTCCTTTACTGATAAATCACTGTATAGAAACCGGTATCTGATACGAATTACGTGTATGAACTCGACAGAGTGACGTTAGAGATAATCAATGCAGTAGTGGAAGGGCAGAAAGAATTCGGTCCTGGAGGATTACCAATGGCAGTTCCAAATGCTACGGCCAAAGTTATCAACCCGATGCAGACTATCACGTTATCAGAACTACGTCGTCTTCGGAAGCAGTTCGTATCCATCAACAAGATGCGTACAACGTTAGATACCAGTCGTCTAGGCGATCTATTTGTAGAGTATTTGAATACAAACTTGGCGTAATCAAACCTGATTTGACATTTTTCATTGATTTGATTGTGATGATGATCGGGACTGTGATGAAGTTTCTTCCTATGCTCTATCTATGAAATGAATCTATGAGTTGATTACAAAGGATCGTTATGATTTCAATCTGATCGACTCCGCTGAAAGAAGAGAGGCGGACAAAAGCTTATTAAGAACGGGAGACGGGGAAAGAAGCCATTCGAAACGTAAAGTAATGTGACATCCAATCAAAAAGCGGAAATACGGATTGACTAAGCAAATCCAGTCAGGTCAGAGTGTTCGGTCGGAGTCGTGTTGACATCGCTGTATAAGAGCCAAGGGTCGTCGGATGCACGCCCCTCTTCATCCTTGACTCTCTTTGTAAAAAATGGGTAAGTCCTCTTGTAGGGACGCGTTGCTCGGCGTACGTTGCCCTTGATGCTAATATCTCTTCTTCTTTATCAGTCGCTCAAGTTCAGAAGCTTGCTCCCGAATTCACCCTCCCCGCTGTCGTCAACGGCGAATTCAAGGACGTCTCCCTCGCCGACTACAAGGGCAAGTACGTCGTCTTTTTCTGGTACCCCATGGACTTCACCTTTGTCTGCCCCACCGAAATCCTTGCCTTCTCTGACCGCATCAAGGAATTCGAGGCTTTGGACACCGCTGTCATTGCTGCCTCCACTGACTCTGGTACGTTATCAACAACAACCGTGTCATGACGCGTCATTTTTTTCTTTGTGCTAACAAGTTCCGATAGAATTCTCTCACCTTGCCTGGATCAACACTCCCCGCAAGCAGGGTGGTCTTGGTGAAATGAACATCCCCATCGTCGCTGATAAGACCAAGAAGGTTGCCCGTGAATACGGTGTCTTGCTCGAAGACGAGGGTGTCGCTCTTCGCGGTGAGTTTGAAAAAGCGAAAATTATAGCCGATTCAAACTGACACAGGTACGATTATAGGTCTCTTCATCATTGACCCCAAGGGTATTGTCCGCCAGATCACCATCAACGACCTTCCCGTCGGCCGCAGCGTCGATGAAGTCCTCCGTCTCGTTGAGGCCTTCCAGTTCACTGACAAGCACGGTGAAGTCTGCCCTGCTAACTGGCAAAAGGGTTCTGCCACCATCAAGCCCGACGTTGTAAAGTCCAAGGAATACTTTGAAAAGGCCAACTAGATTTGCATTGAAAATGTTGTAGGAACCTCGTAGTTTATGCAACCATACTTTTCTCCCTTTGCGTTTTGTATCATACACTTGAAAAAATAATGAACTTTATGTTCCTTGCTTTGTAAACATGCTTTTTGTATTTTAAACTGTCTAGAGGGAGGATTGGGAAGCACAAGAAGAAACCTTCTTGTTGGCACGTGGAGCTGTCAAAGGTATGTGCGTCTTCTGGGGCTTCACTGAATCGACGCGTTCTCACGCGGGAAATTGCTTTCTTCCCAATTTGATTCGCTTAAAAAAGAGGTGGAACATCCGACATCAGAAAGACTTGTTCTACAAAACTCAGGATAATAAAATAATTATCTGTTTTTCTCTCTCCGTTCTCTGAAAGTTAGACAGTGACATTGCACTTGTTTGCCCTTTGGGTTTCAAAAAGTAGTAAGACGTCGGAAAATAGACATCGACACAAGAAATCCAAACGAGCTTTCCATTTCGCCCCTTCCTTTATTGCAATTACAATTATGAAAACAAATGTGTCGGATGGCATCGTCGAATCAAGTGGAACAGAAGGTTCTTTTGGAACAATCTCTCCTGTTTACGATCGCAGTCGTTGGCTGGAAGCCTTGATAAATTGCTCAAAAACTCTACATTCCTATTTTTGTCAACGATTGTTTGGTTGGTTGGCAGGCGCAGTCGCACTGGAAGAATAAAAATAATCACCAGGGAGGGGATGGACAACGTTGTCAAGTGAACATTTCGCAACTCTGGCACAACCAACCTCAATGTTTTGGGTACTTGACATCTACCATGATGGCTCTTTCTTTCCAACTGAAATATGGGTTCATATGACGCGAGGAGGAGCACTTGTTCTTTTGTCAATAGTAGATCCTTTCACGTGAACCAAGGAAGCATGTATAGTTGATTACTATGTTGCATATTCTAAAGGTCGAAGACGCTTGAGCAGTCAATGCTGGATAGTCGTAGAGTGGTTGAGCGTACATCTCGCAATCGCTTCTGGTTTTCGTCATTGTTGCGGCTCATCTCATCTTCCTCGCATCCAGATTGCAGATAAGTTGAAGTGTTAGCGTGTGTGAGTTGAAACACTGAGAGCAAAAAGAATAACAATTTGCTCGCTTTGCAATTGTTGTTGCCACACTGTAGTTTGGTGTTTCATCATCCGCAGATAATATACAGTGTGGTGTGTGTTGCCCCTGGGTCAGCTGAAAAAGAGACTGGTATTGAACGATTTGAAGCCTCGGACTTGCTGTTTCAAAAGAATGTTCCAAAGAAGAACGATATCGCATTTCGCATTCCCCCAAACGATCCATTTTTCCTCTCTTTTTTCTTTCCTGCTCCCCTTCTCTATCCTCGTCTAACAACACAAACATGAAAATCATCCCCATACAAGTCCTGGAAGACAATTATTCTTACATTTTAATTGACGAAAAGACAAAAGAAGCTGCCGTCGTGGATTGCGTGGATCCCATCAAGATCCTCAATGTTGTCAGTCAGACGGGTGCCAAATTGACAAGGTAAAAAAGAGAGAATCTAAAACCGAGTTGGAAGATGTGTACATGTGGGGGAGAGAGGTCGTGCGGTGAAGATTTACAAGACCGCCTAATTGACACCTTTTTGTAGCGTGTTTGTTACGCATCACCACTGGGATCATGCAGGTGGCAACATCGAACTCGTAGGTAAATAATCAATTCTCGGAAAAACGGGTTCATTAGAGTTTCTATCCCTTTGGCACACCCGTGGTTTGGGATGAAAAAGGATTAGAGTAACACAAAGCTTAACATTTGGTTCTCAGCTAAAAAGCCTGGTTTGGCTCTTTACGGCGCCGATGCAAGGATTCCGGAAATCAACTATGTCTGCAAAGATAACGAAGAGTTTAAACTCGGTACTCTCGAGGTCACACCACTCCACACTCCATGCCACACCAAAGGACATGTTTGTTACTACGTAGTCGATCCATCCACCAATGAAAAGGCCGTATTCACTGGCGAGTAAGTTTTGTTGTGTGCACATACCTTTTGAAGAAGAGATCGCCCGAATTGCTCATAACCGTACTTCCACAATATAGCACCTTGTTTGTCGCAGGCGTGGGCAAATTTTTCGAAGGAGATGCACGTGATATGTATCAAATACTTTTCCATGTCTTGCTCAAACTACCTGATGATACCTGGATATATTGCGGTCATGAATATACAAAGACAAATCTCAAGGTAAGAAAGATAAGCATTAAATATATTTTTCTCAAGTTAGTTCTTGAATGACCAAAAAAAACTCTGTGTATCTGTTATAGTTTGCCATGTCTATAGAACCACAAAATGAAGCAGTGCTGACAAAGTGGGCGTGGTGTCAGGATAAGATCATTACTGTACCATCAACAATAGCTCAGGAAAAGTTGTATAATCCCTTTTTACGTGTAAATGAACAATCAATACAGCTCACCACCGGCAAGAGCGATCCAGTAGAAGCACTGGCAGTCTTGCGAGAGCTTAAAGACAAATTTGTATAATAAAAGATGCATATATCGCGCAACTTCTTAATAGAAGAAGTAGATACAGTACCGCGGATCATGCTTATGGCTTGGCTAAGCGATTACTCAGAGCCTTGCTCAACAGCATTATGCGTCATTTCCTATAAGGTGTGCACGTAAAGATGACCAGCTTGACGTTAGGTCCAATTCGACGGTTAAGAACAAAGAGTATGTATCGAAACTGCACATGCATCGGCCACAAGATCTCGTTAATATCAAGAAAGCCTTTACAAGAGAAGGGAACATGAGAATACATTTTATGTTGTATAATTGATAGTTCCACCGCGCACGTGGAGGGGAAGAATATACTGGATCAGACTTTCGAACCGTTGATAAAATAAATGTGAAATCCATAGCAGAGTTTACTTGATGAACAAAGAGTGTTCAGTATTCGACCTTTACTATGCTCCTCTTTACATACGTTACGCAACAGTAAATAAAGTGCTTCATGTCGATCTTGAAAGTATATATACAAATGATCCGGTAAATCAAACGAAAGCAGGAGCGCTTATTGTAGATAGCAGCTTGCTCATACTGAGTGCATAAATTTCTCGACTGTGCATTATTCAACTGTCGATACCGTATCTTTTAATGAATCACCTAAAGCTTATTTTCTTCCTAAAAAGCAAAAGAAGAGGTTATGAGGTTAGAAAGATACCTCTTGCAGTGACGAACCATTTGTCTTGTTTTACATATTATGGAATTATCAATGCAAGACAGAAGATACATCTTTTTTTGGCAGAGCACTATATCCAAGGAAAGACATCAGATCATGCCCATCTTTCAAGGGTCATGAGGACGATCCGCTTGTAGACTGCAATGTTTGAGTATAAATAGCTCAAAAGCAATATAGTTCAAGGCTCCAGCTCCAGCAGATTGGCTTGTTCCTGAATTCATACAAGTACTTTCAATTTAAACTGATCGTTAACATAGATTGCTTAGAGACGGTTGTATGTGACGAAATGAAAAAAAATAGGGGTCCTCTTCTTTGTATTTTCTACCTTTTATCTGCACCGTCGATCTCTTTTCCCCCACTCTAATCTGTCAGTCAGAATTCGGCACGCGTTCTCCCCCTTTCTGTGGATCTTCATCAATCACAATGTTAGTTAGCTCGGTCGTGCCCTCAACAACATACCGCTCCTTCCCCTTTAGCTGCGAGTCTTCTCCCCCCATAGAAATTGGGAATGGGATCATGACGCTCAACTTAAACTCCAAGATATATCAATTGGCATCAAACAATATAAATCGTCTCCTCCTTTTTTGTAGTTTGCTTACTCTCACTTTTCTCATGGATAATACAGAAGAAAACTGCAGTACATCCTCACGGAAAAATCGATGGCAACAAATGAAGCCACTAGTTCCTCCTTTGTTGCAATCATACTTTATCCAGTTTTTCACGGGTATCAACGATGGCAACCTGGTATGGGCGGAACAGCGCAGATCATTTTGGAAAGACAGGATCCAAACCACTGACACATGACGTTGATCACTCTTTTGTACAATATCTTAGGGGATCATTTTGCCCAGCATTAAAGATCAATACAACCTGTCGCAATCGATTGTCTCAATTGTATTTCTATGTTACGCCTCTGGATACGCTGTAGGTATGTTGTAACAAAAGAAGCACACTATAGATGCTCAAACTGGAAAATAACTCTCTCTCCTCCCGATATCACATCATAGCGGCCTTGTCGAATGGCCTCCTGATAAAATGGTTGACCCAGGCAAAGACGGCCATGATAGGATCCTTGTCACTTGTTGTTGGATTCCTTCTCCTCATTTTTGCTTTGCCTTTCCCAGTAACCTGTATCTTCTACATCTTTGTGGGATTCGGCGTTGCCTTGACACAGTCGAGTGCCAATGTATTTGTGGGCGAGCTGCCTAATGCAACCATGATGCTCAACTTTTTACACGGTAAGTTTTGCATCTATTTCAACTACTTCGCTTGTTTCTTTGCTCACTCAAAAGAACATATTTTACGGTTTTTAGCATCTTACGGCCTGGGTGCGCTCATAGGACCATTCATTGCCTCTTCTATGTTATCAAGGGGTCCATGGAACTATACTTACTTTGTACTCTGCTCCATGGCAACCTTCAACTTGGTCACGATGCTTTTCACCTTTCGTAACCTGCAAATCGCCGAAGAACGACAAGCTCAAGAGTCACTGGAGCAGCCTACCAGCCATCTTGAAAAAGGTTATGAAAATCGATCGTCTTTGTCAAGATCATCGTCTTCTTCTTCTTCTTCTTCTTCTCTATCACCACCATCCTCGTATCCACCAAGTATCGACAGCAGCACGCTTGTGGGATCATCCTCAACCCTTCAACAGCAGCCGCAACCAGAACAACGACAGGAAAAATCCAAGAATTGCCTTGCAGAAACTATGCGATATCGCATCACGTACGTCGGCGCCATTTACCTTTTATTTTACGTCGGCATAGAAGTCAGCATTGGTGACTGGGCATACACATTTCTCATCAATGTAAGGAGCAGCAACAAGGATGCCATGGCGCATATCATGTCTGGATACTGGGCAGGATTATGCGCTGGACGTATATCACTCGGATACGTGACACTTCGTCTAGGGGAGAAGCGAATGGTATATATCTACATTGGCGTTCTGATCAGCATGTTGATTTCTTTCTGGTTAATACCCGTCGTTTCTGTTGATGCTACTGGTAAGCTTTAAGTTTATTAACCTCGACTAATCATCTATCTAACTTATTACTGGATAAATCTAGCTCTTGTTATCTCTGGGATTGCCCTAGGTCCATTGTTTCCAACCATTCTCTCGGTTGCACGGCAGTGCGTACCATGTCATTTATATGCCACTACAGTCGGTTTCCTTTGCGCCGTAAGTGTTGACTACAAGCAACCACTTATTTCATCGAACTCTGAGATTGACCCGATCAAATATCAGTTTGGCAGCGGAGGCGCCGCGTTGTTCCCATATGTTACAGGTGTATTAATAGGCGAAGCAGGTGTTACGGCAATGCCACCCTTGGCAACAGCAATGGCATGCACGATCTTTATTGGATGGATGTTTATACCCAACCCAGTCCCAAGAGAAGAACGTCTATCTCATCGACTGTTAAAAAGTCTTGAATGCTTCATATTTCGAAAATCAAGACGAATAACCCACGAACAACAATCAAGCTGGAGTCATGCTACTTCTTGTTTTTAGGATGAAGATTAAACAGAAAATATATGTCATGTAGCAACGTCTCGTGTATGTAGATAGTAATGAGTCAGCATTGTTGTGCAGTTCAACAATCAAAAAAAGTTTTCATGAAAAATACTGTCATTTATCTTAGATCATTATCTTGCTACTCCTGATAGGTACTATAAAAGAAAGATTGTATACATATGTTGCAAAGAAGCACCAGCAGCAGTCATAACACATTTGTGGATCTTTCTCAAGCGACGAAAGTTGAGCCAAATAAGTGAAACAAATAAGTAGTCGCGGGGATGAATCAAAACTCAAATTCTTTCTATTTTCCTTCAATACTCGGGTATGTCGTGTACACCAAGCACTGCAGCTTCAAGAGCAACGATGAGGATACGGATTCCTATCGTACTTGCCATCAAGGAGGGTGCCCGGAAAAGTTCTCGGTTCAGAAGAGAGCCAGGACTTGTTCAGTGAGACTCCTGGAAAGAGCATTTCGAGAAGGCCGCTTTAATGGTACATCTTCTGCTTAACAGTTGCTTGACAGGTTGATACGCTTCAGCCTTGTACAACCTGTTGTACTACCCAACTCTGCAGAAGGCTGTGTAACGCGACCGAGAAGAACGCGTTCATGCGCGAATCGGGACACGTCGATCAGGATTTATGATGCATATATGAACGATCAGAACAGCATGCACGACCAGGCACCACAGACTGTCGTATTCCAGTATATACTCCACATTGAAGGAACTCCAATCTCTGTTGGTATCCAGCCCTTTTGGATGATGGCTCCAATTGAAGTGTTTGTTGTTGTTGTATCACAAGAGTGGAAACAAGCGACGTCAGTGAGACTCCTGTTTATGTTTGGGTTCGAAGGTAGGACAAATAATTCACTAAAAGGTAACTATAGGTTTGGGGTTATTATCCTCAAGACTGTGTTTATTCCATCATCCATGGCGCGACCAAGTGCATGCCAGACATTCTACAAGAAGAGATAAGCGATCTCAAGGAACGATGCCCTGCAAACTTGAGAAATCTCACTTTCCTCTACAAGGATGACCCATCGTACGAACAGCACCTTCAAAAAGTACGTGGGCCTCAACGAATTTTGCTGCACCTTGCAGCTGCTTGAAGGAAGTTAATCCTACCGATTAGATGCCTCTCCTACGGAAGTCTTGTTACGACTTTTACTTCCTCTAAATGGAGCAGTTTGTTATAGTTCGGCTAAAAGCTTCGGACAGTCCCCGATGAATGCACCAAGCGCACGGTTGCGCGCACGCTCCAGGACGATGACTATCATTTTCACTTGTCAAACTGCTCTAACTTGACGGATCTGGATCTCCTTGACGTTTTCCCAAACCTGACAATGCAACTCATGGACTGAAAGTTATCGACTTTGAAAGTGCAGACTTACCAAGATCAGTTCCATGGGAACATCGTGGCTGACGAAGATATTGTCTATGTGAACAGCCTTCGGGATGAACCGAAACCAACTCCGTTCAAGATTTCGATTACGGTGACTCAAGTCTGAATTAAGAAGAGGTCGCGCAAGTGCGGTTCAGTAAGTTGGTTGACAAATAACTGGTGCATAAAGCGCAAAAACTGGCCGCATCCTTCGTAAGGAAGAAGTACGAAAGCATGTGCGCTATGTTTGTCGAGAAATGCAACTAGCTACGAACAGTGAACTTCGACAACATGGATATCTTTCATGTGGATTTATTGCAGACACTCTTCAACAAATCAAAATCTCTTGCGGCACTTTGCATCGGCTCTTCAATTAAAATACTCTTAAAGTACTTAACGATGAAGATCTGCACAGCAACGTCGCATTTCAGCTGCACAAAAAGATGCTCTATCGACTACATATACTTTCATGCGGAAGTAAGGCCACCAATGGACCAAGTTGGACGGACTAGCACATACTAGGTACAAACTCCAAGTCCGTAATTACGGACCTACTATTTGGTCACCTTGGATACCACCGTCAGATGCTTCACAGACATCTACAGTATCATTTTGCGAACTTGCCGTTGCCTGACACGCGTATCAATTTGCGCGCACCAAGCTACGTGAAAGGGCTTCAACCTTTGTTCCGAGATGTCCTGTCTGCATGGCTTGGTGTTTTTGGGAAATATCAAGCTTGCTCGTAATTTTATGCAGAAGACCAGGAGATGCTGATCGATAACTTCGTGTATGCTCCAAAACTTTGCTGAATTGCAACATCAGTTTGCATTTTATGAAGTTGGTCGTAACCCAATGCAGAAAGCTCAAGGATCTCGAGCCACACAGCGGCGTTTATGAAGACAGCGATGAACGTCCTGTCTATCGCTTGCGCAACGTAAAGTTATGCGATCTGTACCTGGCAAAGGTGCCAAATGGCAAGCCTACAGGCTCGGTGCGATTACTCTCAGTGCGGTTAGGTGACCAGGGCAGCACTCTTTCTCCGGCGGACGGCAAAGCACACGCAATGGTTCTCTCTCCTTCTCAAGGCAGCGACATATGGACGAAAATGCATTTCCTACGGCTCAGGCACCAGTTGCGACCAAGAGCACCACTATGTGAAGAGCGCATTTTTGCCAACCGTTCGAAAAGCAGGCATTGTCCAAGGATTTTGTGCCGAAATCCACAACTTCCTCGAAAACAAAGTTCTATCAAGAGCAGGGGCTCGCCAGCTTCAATCAAGTTGGATCACTATTATACCTGAACAAGCGCTAGCCGTATAAAAGCTTATGGAAACCAGGAAAAAGCCCATACTCTTACGGCTACGCAAGCCTGCGCTTTGATTCAGTAAGAAGCCTTACCGTAAACGATTTGGTCAGCTTGGTGGTCGATGGAGAACTTCAATCTAAAAAATACGAACAGCAGCTCATATGAGCACCTGCATACCTTATTATGTGTTACATACAGTATTTTACCTTGCATGAGCAATACCTTTGTATAAATCTTTTAGATCAATTTGCAAGTACCTATATAAATATATGCTACTGACCAAACAAGAACAATGGTCCTAGTCTGTATATATACATAGACGCAAGCATATATTCTTCGTTTATACCTTCAAAGAAAAAAGATCAATGCAGACCATTATTTCAAAGTAATAACTACACTGCTATCTTTAAATCAATTTCCAATGATGATACAGCGGTAGAGGAAATGAATTGAAGCGACAGTTTGGCGGGCTTTCGAGTAAGTATAAATCCTCATAGGTACTGGACGATCACAGCGGCGGGAACATGGCATCTGCGCGCAGAATAGGCTTTTTAAGTCCGGTTACACAAACGATGGCGGATTGAAGCAGAGAGAAAACACAGTTGAGACCTTTTCATTTCTTTTCCGGCCTTTCTCGATCTTTCCGTTTAAATGTCCTCTATTCTAGCATCCACTGATAACCTCATACAAGAGATCGAGCGTCGCCTTCCAGAGCGGATAATACAAGGCAAAAACGCGGATGCTTTGGCAGTAACCGTCGCCGGCGCCGCGCTTGCTTACATTGTTGGCAAATACATCATCTACCAAGGATATTTCCATCCACTTTGCAAAATTCCAGGTCCTAAAACGAAAAACATTTTGACTGGCCATGTGAAATTGGTCTTTCTAACTGGCGAGGTAAAGTAGAAGTAGGCATGGATGGATGATGTGTATACACGTCTAAGCCGATACCATGTTTGATGACCGCATTCTAGGCGGGATCCGTCTTCAAGCAGTGGACAAACCAATATGGCAGCATCGCCATGTTCCGTGGATTATTCAACACTCCTATGTTAATGATCTCAGATCCTCAAGTGTTGAAGCAAATCCTGACAACACAACAGTACGATTTTGAAAAGACACCTGAGGGTAGCGTCTTTATCAAGAGAGTGCTCGGAGAAGGCCTGCTGGTGGCAGAAGTAAGTCCATGTTATATTGAACAGCCATTATCGTCCTTTTGTCAATAACCTGTCTTTTCTTTCTTTTACAATCATTTATTAAGGGAAACCTCCATCGTCAGCAGCGCAAAATATTGAATCCAGCATTCACTGTAGCTGCTACGCGTGACCTCGTCCCGCTAATGGCCGTACCAGCAGTCCAGCTTGCTGAAAAGTGGCAAAAGGAAATCGAGCATAAAGGCGAAAACAGTAGCACACCTGTTGAAATTCAAGTATCGTATGGCCTGAACCTGGCGACTTTGGATATCATTGGGCTTGCCGGTTTTGGTCAAGAATTTCATGCACTCGCGTACGATGGCACAGACAAGATCAACAAGTTGAGCAGCGCGTACATGACCATTTTTGGCTCAAACGAGGGAAACCGCTCCATGCTGCGCTTCCTTTCTTCTTTCTTCCCCATTTTGGGCAAGATCCCGACTAGAGACAATATCGAGTACCAACGTGCATTGAAATGGATCAATGAAGAAAGTCGCAAAGTTGTCGAGCGTGGTATACAGCAGTCAAAAGTCGAGAAAAGAAACAATCTACTAGCACTTATGATCGACACTGAAAGCGAAGACGGCAAAAAGATGAGCGTCAAGGAGCTCCAAAACCAATGTCTTACGTTCTTGGCTGCGGGGTAAGCTAAATCTACTACGTGTGTAATCTCCTTGCTTTTGTTGCTTGTATCGACTTAACACGGAATGCATGAAAATCAACTCTAGTCATGAAACCGCGAGCGTTACTATGTCGTGGTGTCTCTGGTTACTGGCGCAACACCAAGACATACAGGATGCCCTGCGTGAGGAAGTTAAACCAGTCGTTGAAAAGCTGAATGCAGCGCACGATATTTTCCGTAAAGATCCATTTGCAAGCCCAACCGGATCTGGTGTACCTACATACGACGAGTTAAATGAACTGCCTTTGCTCAACAATGTATACAAGGAGACTCTACGCCTGATCCCGGCGGTCCCTAACACATCGCGTATCAGCGTCAAGGATACAGTCATGAATGGCTACTTTGTACCCAAAGGCACTCGAGTGTTCCTGGCGCCTATCGCATTGCATCATTCCAAGGCTGTTTGGGGCTCAGACGCAGAAGAGTTTAGGCCATCTCGCTGGAACGAAGAACCAGCCTCCAAGGCAACTCCGTACGAATACATGCCTTTCCTTGCAGGTGGACGCCAATGCATTGGATACCGCTTTGCACAGATCGAAATGAAGATTATCCTAGCCATCCTTATATCAAGATTCCAGTACTTTGAAGTACCTGGCTTTGAGCCGGAAAAGAAGCAGATCATCACGCTGCGACCGGTACCATACATGACTCTTTTAGTCAAACCTTTGCAACAATAAAATTGAATTGCATATCCAATTATTATTCTTTTATTGACCTGTCCTCGCCTACAGTGCTTTTGTATGAGGGATGGGATGGTGGTGATACAGTGAGTTTTTGCAAGAATGAAATGAGCGCATGTTCCATACGACGTATCTTAATAAAAGAGAAGAACTGGTAAATATCTCCATGCTTGGCTCCTCATTCTTGTGTAATAACTCACCACAAGCGCAGCCTTGTTATCACCTTTTTCTGTTACGATATTCTTTGTCCAGATAGTCAGATTACCGTTCAAATTTCCAAATAGGACGTCTGTTAGTACACGATCACCAACAACGGCAATTTTGCTGGCTGGAATAGGTGAAAAATGCTTCAACAGAGCATCTCCGCCTGATGGTTTCTTTTCACTGTGTCGCAGTACTCGAACACCTGACCATTAAGATATATGAGAAGAAAAGAAACGCAAATCAAAAATTACAAACAACGAATCATCTTCTTTACCTAGCGCACCCTCTAACTTTGCCGCTTGTATTTGAGAGAAGAAAAGGAATAAGACACTTTTTCTTGCATCAATTCTCATCAACCGAACAACTCATCTTTGAACCCTTTGTCATCGTCCGTGCCGGCCGAGTTGGATACTATGACAACATTTTCCGCGCCAAATGTTTCCTTGCAACGTTGCCAGGCACTCTGTGTTCCTGAAATTGTGAGCTTTTACAAAATATAGGAAGACGGTGGTTTTATGATTGACCTCGTATTCAGGGTGGATGTGAGGCACGTACGGCGCAGTCAGACAGTTGTCCTTGTCGAACGCCATTGCCCGTATACCAATCTTGGTCTTGAGATTCTCATACTCGATGCCACGAACGTCTAGTCATGTAAACAATTCAGCGATCGTCAATCGAAGAATAGTAGCATACCTTTCACTATTATATGCGGCACTGCCAGACTTGGGTTCCATAGTACTCGGAACGCGTTTACAATCCCAGAAATATTGATACTTTGAACCATCGCTTTAGCTGGCGGAAACAAGCGCGCTCCTGCGGATGATGAAGGGTGCATCAAAACTATTTGCATTGTTGCTATGTACAAAATCGATCATCTTAGGGAATGTTAATATCTTCCTTTTTTCTTGATCGCTAAACTTTGAAGGCATTGCAATTCACGATCTTCAAAACATTTTGTGTCCTTGTATGGCAAATCCTTTCTCCAAACCAAAATGACTTTCCATAGATCTTTTCTACAACATCCCAGAAAAAGCAAAAAAAACGACGTACAGTGCCTAATACCTACAAGTATAATGTAAAGAATGAAACCTTTTGTACAAGATATATAGCAAGAATCCATTGCATTTCATACATTGTGCAGCTCTGTGCGCGACACATCTGCGGAGTAACCGTCCAAGCATGAGTTTGAGGGGCACGCCCGGTTTCAAGTGTCTTTCAGAGCAGATCCCCTCGAAAATGGCAGAATCGTCTGTTACCCCAGCAGCACAGAACAACAGCAACAGCAATACCGAATCTCGGCAAGAAATACATGATTCACCGAGCGAACTAGAACAAAGCGACGACGACGAGTACGATTCAGAGGGCGATGGCGAAACTGACGAGGAAGAAGAAGATAGTGACGAGGATATGGACGAAGAGCCAAAACTGCGATATCGACGTGTCGGTGCCGGCGTTCGCGAAGTCTTGGACAAAGATACAGCATCCACCCTTCGAGTTTCTGACAAGTTTGTGGTAGGTTGTTGCTTTCGTAGTCCATCCCGAAAATAGAGGACGTCCTGATCCATATAAAAATCATGCAACAAAATCCAGGCACTAGGTACACACTGGGGAGCAGTGCACGTTTTGGACTTTGAAGGCAACATTATAAAGACGTTTCAAAAGCATTCAGCAACTGTAAACGATATATCGATTGACGATGCAGGAGAATTCGTAGCAAGTGCATCAGACGATGGTGAATACTTAACAAAAATTCCTGAATGTAGAACCATGTATTAATGTACAAGAAATACACCAATGTAGGAAAGGTCTACATTTATGCCCTTTATTCATCAGAGCTTCAGCATTTTAACTATCGACGTCCAATAAAAGCGGTCGCGCTAGATCCTGGTTACGCTCGTAAATCGACGCGACAATTCGTTTCAGGCGGCATGGCAGAACAGCTTATCATGAATGAGAAGGGTTGGCTCGGAAATAAGGACATTGTATTGCATGCCAATGAAGGTCCTATTTACTCGATCCAATGGCGAGGCAACTTTATCGCCTGGGCAAACGATACCGGCGTAAAAATGTACGATACCCAAACGAATTTGAGGATTACATACATCGATAGACCAGCGGGAAGTCCACGACCCGATCTTTACAAGTGCAGAATGTGCTGGAAAGACGATACCACTTTGTTGATTGCTTGGGCAGATACAGTTAAAGTTGCTCGTGTCAAGGTAAAAAGCGCCTCGAAGAAGAGACATCACATCTTCACACATGGAAAGCTCATTTAACTGTTAAAAAAAGGAAAAACCTCGTCATGCCCAAACGCAAGGTCAACCGACACATTATGTTGAAATTACGGCCATGTTCCAGACGGACTACATAGTATGTGGCATCGCTCCATTCAACAATACTCTTTTGCTGCTAGCATACATCCTTGAAGATGATACAGCCGACGTGCATGAAGATACCCAGGATCTAGCGATGCAACGACGACGACGTGCTTTTCAGCCAGAGCTACATATTATGAACGAAGACAATGAAGAGATCTCGGCGGACGTTCTGGCGCTACACGGTTACGAGCATTATCAAGCAAACGACTATGTGTTGGAATTTTTGGATGAAGAGGATATGTTTTATGTGCTCGGTCCAAAGGATTTGGTGGCTGCTAGACCGAGAGACTACAATGATCACATTGAATGGCTTATGGACCACGAGAAATACGGCGAGGCATTCGATGCTGCCAGGGACGCCGAGAAGCAGTATGGTGGTAGCCGCTTTGATGTAGGCGAAATTGGACAAACATACCTCAACTGGCTTGTGGAGCAAAAAAATTATGAAAAAGCCGCCGAGCAATGCCCGCACATCCTTGGATCTGACAAGACGCTGTGGGAAGATTGGGTTTTCCGTTTCACGGAGATGGGCCAGCTGAAGGCAAGTAAATATTATTTATGTATTTAAGCTGTCCTCTAGTTCAGTTAAAAACTCTGATTTCCCTTATTTTTCCTAGGCGATTGCACCTTACATACCCGTCAAGTCACCTCAGCTGAGCAGCACAGTTTACGAAATTGCATTGGCATGGTTCCTGAAAAGCGACCATATAGTGAGTGGAGTAATATAGGTGTGCCCTGCAGTGTTGTTTAACTAATATACTCCCTCAAGGCGCTGCGAAATACCATACATCAATGGCCTCGCTCTCTATATAGTTTATCCAACGTTATCGTCGCCGTCGAAGACTATCTGGACAAAGACAAAGACAATGAAATTTTGCTTGAATGCCTGGCCGATCTGTAAGCAAAGCGCAAACTCTATAGCTTTTTGAATCTATTCACTCTAACCGATCTACGTTTCCAGTTACACCTATAATAATCAACCGGATAAGGCCATAGAATACAACTTGCGTCTACGACGGCCCAATGCCTTCGAGCTCATTCAAGAATATAATATGTTCGATGCCGTCAAGGATAAGGCTGTTTTGTTGATGGAGTTTGATCAGTATCTGCTGGACAAGGAACCTCAGGAAGGTCCAGGAAACAAGAAAAAACCAACAGAAATGCCGGCAGTGCAGATGCTTGTCAAAAACACAGAAGCTATACCCGCAAGTATTGCCAGTAGTCTCTCTGGATCATGCCCAACTAAATTGCTAATATCGTGCTTTTAGCCCAACAAAGTAGTGAGACAACTTCGGTCTCACCGACAGTTCCTACATACATATCTCGATGCATTGTTTGAACGAGACAGACACATTGGATACGAATTTCACGATTTACAGGTAAATACTATATGACACTTATATGTTACAAGGGAGAAAACTATTAACTTGTCTGTAAGGTTGAACTCTACGCTGATTATGACTATGCGAAATTGCTGGACTTTTTGCGTGCAAGCAGCTATGTTTCTTTGGAAAAGGTAATAACAGCCATACTTTTCATCTTGTAGATATTCGTTTCATAATATTGCGGACTAGGCATACAAAGTGTGTGAAAAGAAAGACCTTGTGCCTGAAATGGTCTTCATCCTAGGCAGAATGGGTAACAACAAGAAAGCGCTCATGCTGATTATAGAGCGTCTGGACGATGTCCAAAGGGTAAACCGGTTCACATAGCTGAAAATATGGCATCGTATAACTCATTCGTATGCTTAGGCCATTGATTTTGCTAAAGAACAAAAAGATGATGACCTTTGGGAAGATTTGCTCAAATATTCAATGGATAAACCGAGTAAGTACGAATAGATATTTACAACGGGTTCCCTGATTGCTTATTTGACAAAATCAGAGTTTATTCGTGGATTGCTTGAGAATGTTGGCACTGATATCGAACCTCTACGTCTGATCAAGAGCATCCCCGACGGATTAGAAATTCCTGGATTGAAAGATGCGCTCCTGAAGATCTTGCAAGACTATAATCTCCAGGTAACGCTAGTCAAATTGAAAGACAAGAGCAACAACCGGTGCCGATGTGACTGATATTATTATCTCTATTATTCATAGGTGTCCCTACATGAAGGATGTGAGAAGATCCTCGTTAGCGACAGCGTCTTCCTCGCGGATCGAATGTACAGAAGCCAGAAACGAGGCATCAATTGCGACCGTGAGTCGTCTCTATACTAGAAAAATTGCCGCAATTGATAGTGATTCTCACACAGTGTTTAGAGGATATGCTTTGTAGCATCTGTGAGGAATTTGTATTTGACGACAGCGGCATGGACGATTTTCCCAATACCATCTTGTTCTTTTGTCGGCATGCATATCACGAAAAATGTCTGCTGGAAAAGGACACTTCAGATGCGGCATCTTCAGCAACAACTACTACAAGCACGATTCATCCAGGCAGCTTAGCAAGCAAAATCAATCATTCTGCATTGCTCAGATCCACGCGCGATATTGGTTGTCCGCTATGTCGCGAACAAGCTGCAGGCGGAAACGCGTTTGTAAATCGTATGAAATCACAAAGACGAGGTCCAGTGGCCGGCTCTTCACCAGCTTCATCTACAAGAACTGGTAGCGTAAGGAGTATAGGCGTAGTTCATTAATATCAACGATATTACAAATACATAAATATTGCTACGGTTCTGCAAAGCCGACGAAGTTGGTTTGCTTTACGTCATTTCAATCTCCGCCTTCGATTGAGGCCAAAGCTTGGCCGTTCGCGAAGCCAAGGACCATTCTCATCGTACTATATCACATCCATCCATCCCATCTCTATAGGTAAAGCAATACACTGATTATGAAAAAGAGGACGCTTGAATGGATGTCGACGATGAAAAACGGTCCAAATGTTGCACATCAAATTCAAGTGTCGTCATCAGTCTTCTTGAACATTCCGTGCTAACGATTACGCATCGCTGATTTAGTAATGGCTGAGCAACAACAACAACCTCCTACCTTCAAGCTCGTTTTGGGTACGTAAATTCTGGTCGTAATGGGCGAGATGAGTGCTAATGTGACCGGATCTATGCAATAGTCGGTGATGGCGGTACTGGCAAGACCACCTTTGTCAAGCGCCATTTGACTGGTGAATTCGAAAAGAAATATGTTGGTAAGTAGGCGTTATTTAGCAAAAGGCGTTGCTGATGTAGGCAAACTGATGTGGTTTTTTTGGGTAGCCACCTTGGGTGTCGAAGTCCACCCTCTCACTTTCCATACCAACTTTGGTCCTATCGTTTTCAACACTTGGGACACTGCCGGTCAAGAAAAGTTCGGCGGTCTCCGCGATGGTTACTAGTGAGTAAAAAATGCGAATACGAGCATTGGAGACGATATACTAACCGTTTAAACAGCATCCAAGGTCAATGTGCCATTATCATGTTTGATGTGACTTCCAGAATTACCTACAAGAACGTTCCTAACTGGCACCGTGATCTTGTTCGCGTCTGCGAGAACATTCCAATTGTCCTCTGCGGTAACAAGGTCGACATTAAGGTTCGTATAAGGTCGGCGATGGTAATTCCGGTTCAGATTTGCTGATAAGTGGCTGCTTGTATGTAGGAACGTAAAGTTAAGGCCAAGACCATCACCTTCCACAGAAAGAAGAACTTGCAATACTACGATATCTCTGCAAAGTCCAACTACAACTTTGAAAAGCCCTTCTTGTGGTTGGCTCGCAAGTTGATTGGGTATGCATTGTTATTCTAGGTATGCATGACACACGTTAGTTATTAACGAGTATATTCTTTGTTCATTAGCAATCCCAACTTGGAATTCGTTGCCGCTCCTGCCTTGGCTCCTCCTGAAGTCCAGGTCGACACCCAGTTGATGCAGCAATACCGTCACGAGATGGAAGAGGCTGCCGCCCAACCCCTTCCCGAGGAAGACGACGATTTGTAAATTCTTGCGCATACGTTTTCATCCAATACAACTTTTTTCTTTTCCGCTCTCTCTGGACTCATTTGCGTGGACGTGATATATTTCTGTCTCTCTCTCTCTCTCACTTTCACTCACTCACTCTCTCCCAAGCCCTTCCTGCGTATCTTAATCATATAACCCCTTCTTCCCCACAAGATTAAAAAAGGAGACGAGTCTTTCCCTCCCCCTTTAGATCCAAAACAGTGCGTGCGTGTGTGTGTTTCTTTCTTGCGTGTCCAAAGAAAAATGCGGCGACTTTTATTGTCGACAAACAATGCACAACAATACATTTATTTGAGCTATAAAAGGAAAGAACGGGTTAGATCGCGTCGCTTGCATCGTCCACATTGAATACTGATAACTCACCTTCTTCTTGGGACGAAGCTGGTTAGAGTGACCGCATTTTCTCTTGCGGCAGTTGGTGGCACGAGGGGGAAGACGAGCATAGCACTTGCGGCAGATGTTCTTTTCGCAGTTGTACTTGGAGGCAAGAGCCTTCAAGGAGGGTTCAATGATACCACCACGGAGACGCAAGACAAGGTGGAGAGTGGACTCCTTTTGAATGTTGTAGTCCGACAAGGTGCGGCCATCCTCGAGCTGCTTGCCAGCAAAGATCAAGCGTTGCTGGTCTGGGGGAATACCTTTATGCCAATTCCCAACATTCGTCAATACTCTCGCGTCTCGTCAACGTCGCACGTCCTAAATAAAAAAAGTAACTCACCCTCCTTGTCTTGAATCTTTTGCTTGACATTGTCGATGGTGTCAGAGCTGAAGAAGTGCACTTTTTAAGTCAATGCTGCCATGCCAATGTCGAAGCGCCGTTCACTCTTTTTACCTTTCGACCTCGAGAGTGATGGTCTTGCCGGTGAGAGTCTTGACAAAGATCTGCATCTGTTGCCATGGTGAGAATTTCGATGGATGGACGGATGGATGGGTGTCGAATTACCTTGTCGACGGAAAGAGGAAGATTTCCTCTGCGCCTGCTGCCACATTGGCATTCGATGCTTCCGGATTTGGGGGGGAGAGCATCACTCCCCGCCCGCTCTCTCCGATATCGCTCAATTTATGTTGCATATATGTTCAAATATTACGAATCGCTTGTAACGGACGCACGTGATTGCATGTAATGCTTTTTTGCGTTTTGCTTTTCGCCCCGCCCTAGCATAGTTTCTGTTATTCTATGGCCAACGTTCTGTCCACGTTGACAAAGAAGCGCACTATAGGCGCGCTTGTCATTGCTTTAATATATGCCTTGTACCGCGCAAAGCAACATTTCCAGCAGCAGTACAATTCTACCGCACCTGGTGGTAGCAACGGCAGCAAAAAGCGAGCTGATAGCAAGCGCAGATCTCGTCAAAAGGTGGGCGTAAATGCCCAGTTCTTTAGACAGATGCGCAAGCTTCTACCAATCTGCATTCCAGGTAGGTTGCTGCAGACAACAAGTATAAAGTTGGATTTTAGCGTTGAATGAAGACAATCGATCGTATAGGACCATTTAGCAAAGAAGCTGGACTTTTGTTTGCACTCGCGACGGTACTCATTGCTCGCACCTGGCTAGATATATGGTAAGAGAGAGAGAGAGAAAGGATAAACGCGCTTGAATGGACAGGACAATTGATAGTAATTGTTAACTTTTTCCTTTAGGTTCTCTGCTTTCAATGGGTAATTCATCGTGTTTTTGACGCGCTTAAAGAAATAGAAAAGGTGGAATTGGCTAACGATCCAAACGAATAGATCGGTTGTCAAGGCAATCGTCTCACGAAACCGCGAAGCATTCATTGCTAGAGCCATTTTTGAATTTGGCATCATGATGGTATGAGGAAGATCGGGGCATTACTTGGAGATAGCAACTGAATGGTGCTATATATATGCATAGTGGCCAATGAGTATCGTCAACAACTCGCTCAAGTTGACCATCAGCGCTTTAGCCTTGAGCTTCCGTGAACGATTGACAAAGTTTGCACACAATCAATACCTTGACGGTATCACCTTTTACAAAATCTCGAACCTCGATAACCGCTTGCAAAATGCAGACCAGCTCTTGACTCAGGATATCGACAAGTTTTCTGAGAACTTGTCTCACTTGTACTCGGACATTGCCAAGCCTGTCGTCGATATCTTTTTGTTCGCCTACAAGTTGGGAGAAGCCATGTAAGATGGATGAAAAACTGGGAAAAAGGAAAAAAAAGAAACTTACAAGGAACCTAATTGGAATGAAACAGCGGTAATGAGGCACCATTCTTTATGATTTCATACTTTGTCTTGTCTGGTGTCATCCTCCGTGCCTTCTCGCCACCGTTTGGACGATGTACGAATATTGCAAATGTTTGCTTGTTTGTTGCACGAATATCGTTGCTAACCACATTTCCCTTTCTCTAGACACTGCTGCCGAACAGAAGCTTGAAGGCGACTTTAGGTTTACTCATGTAAGAAAAATCTGAAACTATTATCTTTAAACTTACAACTAATCGGCAAATCAGTCCCGTATAATTGCTCACTCTGAAGAAATTGCATTCTACGGTGGTGGCGAGAGAGAAAAGGAGGTTGTCAACAACACTTTCCAAAAGGTTTGTAGGACCTGCTTATCTTAAATAAGGCCAAAGAGCTTTTTACTGAATATTTTCATTAGATTGTCAACCATGTACGCAAAGTGTACACTTTGCGATTCTTGAACGGCATCTTTGACTCTGTTCTTGTCAAATACTGCGCGACCATGACAGCCTACTAGTAAGTATCCTTGCAGCTGCACATTTGAGTCTGCACCTATTCATGCGTGATCCCCATAGCTTGCTCGCAAGACCCGTTTTTGACCCACGATATGCTACCAGCCATATGGGCGCCTTTGCAGACGATCCTACAAAGTTGATGGAAGACTACTCTCGAAATTGTATGCATTTTTTTGAGAATATCAGAGCTGCGACGTTACATGCTAATATTTTGTTTTTTTTTTCGTATTACAGCAAGTTACCTCATCAATTTGTCACAAGCTGTCGGTCGCTTGATCCTTACTGGCAGAGACCTTACTCGATTCGCAGGTTACACCTCTCGCGTTGCCGATCTGTTTGATGTTCTTCGAGATGTTCGCGAAGGCAAATTCAGCCGTACCATGGTCTCCAACGATGGTAACGAGGCAACACAGAATATGGGTAAGAGAAGTCATAATCATGTTTTGTGTCATGGGTATCATATTGACACAATATCTTGATTAGTTGTCAACTCGAATGAAATGAAGGGCAAGGTTATTATCCGCGATGGCGTCATTATCTTTGACAAGGTTCCTATTGTCACTCCTAACAATGATATCCTGGTAAATATTCTCTCTTTACTATAATTATGCATTCACGCCACTTAACACAATCGGACTGTATAGCTGAAGGATCTTTCCTTCAAAGTGAGCACCGGCATGAACTGTTTGATATCCGGACCCAACGGATGCGGCAAGAGTTCCTTGTTCCGTATTCTCGGTGATCTTTGGCCCTTGTTTGGTAAGTCGACATGTATTGCATGGAAATTGGAAAGTGTGCTCTCCATTAACCGTTTATATACTTAGGCGGTACTGTAACTAAACCTGCCGCTTCCAAACTGTTCTATGTTCCTCAGAAACCCTATCTTGCATTGGGAACGTTTAGAGACCAAGTCATTTATCCAGACACAGCTGCTCAAGCACAAGAGCGAGGCTACAATGATGAGGAGTTGATGAAATTACTCGACGTTGTACATCTTGGATATCTGGTAGAACGCGAAGGAGGCTGGGACGCTGTTCAAGACTGGGCCGATGTTTTGTCAGGTGGAGAAAAGCAGCGTGTTGCCATGGCTAGACTGTTTTACCACAAACCACAATTTGTAAGGATTCATGACTGGAAACGTGCGAAATTCTTTCAGCTTTTTTTATCTGATGCATATTGTGTCACTATGTAGGCAATTTTGGACGAATGCACAAGTGCCGTCAGTGTCGACATTGAAGCCATCATGTACGAATATGCTCGCAAGGTCGGCATTACACTCTTTACAGTCTCACACAGGTAAAGTTTCTTCTCTTATCCACCGCGCGCGTGTGGTGTTTGTTCTAACATATGCAACACAGAACATCTCTTGTACGCCACCATGAATTTTTGCTGCGATTTGACGGTGAAGGCCACTATGAGTTTAGAGAGTAAGTGCCACATCGACGTGCGTTTTATTCTGTAATCTAATTGATCATACCTTTCCGATACAGATTGGATCCTGAAGACGTAGCTACACCTTTTGGTTTCGGTCACGGCAAGAGCAAGCCCCAACCAAAGTTAGAAAGCCAGTAGATATCTCTTAGAGGCAAACTAATACACAATATATCCATTAAAGCAATCGATGATTTTTGCGCTTGCACACTGAACCGTAGATTTCCGGAACTTTGTATCATCAACCTTTACTTGAAATCTCTCGATTTATAGCATATTTATCTTCTCAGCACCATACCATCCTTACAACCCTAGCAGAACTTGAGCAACGAATCGTGTACGCGGGTGTGTGCGTCTGCGCGTCTCAGGGACGGCAATGCAAGGGATACGTGAGTAGCCTTGACAAAGTATACATCCAGTCCTCCAGGTGACTATGGGTGAGACACGACTTCAGCATCGACGGTGAGAACGCGATGACACATCCTCCAGTCGTCAGAGGTCATGAAACCAAAGCGAGAGCCGAACTCGCTTGTCGATATCTGGTATCCATGTTGGTAGCTGCATGTTCTTCAGTTCGAGCTCCATGTCTTGCAACTCCTTGTCGGTGAGTAAGGTCATGGTGTTTATCACTTGGGTCAGGAAAGCAAAGCTAGAGGTCTGCCAAACGCTTAGGCGGTGTCAGAGAGAAAAGAATGTGCGTACGGGGACCAACAATCGTTCGTGCAAGTACGTATTTCACTTTGTGTTAGGTTCAGTTAAATGTTCTTCTGGGCACTGTTATCTTCTCAGGCTTTACGGAACCATAAGATTGCTTTCTTTTTTACGCTGATTTTATCTTGAGAATTTAATATCTTACTTATACAAATGGATTATGTAAATTTACAAAGGTTTAAGGAGGAGGGTCATGTTGGGAGTAGGTCGAAGGGTAATAGATTGCCTCTTTTTGGGTACGAACCCTGGTTTTTCGAAGATCTGGAATCTTGTGATTATGATAGCAAGCAATATCTTCATTTCAATCATTGCAAAGCGGTTGCCGATGCATTGTCGGTTGCCTGCCAAGAATGGAGCATACTCGTATGGGCTAACCTTTGAAGCTGGTTCTTCGTCCCATCTTGAGGGTCTATAATATAAATTTGTATTTAGTAATTTTAAGAGACGTTTTACTGTCGTTTACATTCATCAACGAAGGCTTACCTGAACTCGTCAGCATCTTCACCCCAAATGGCCTTCGAGTGGAGGTTTGAAATAAGTGACAAGAAGATGACGGTACCCTTTGGTACAAAGTATCCACCAAGAGTCGCGTCCTTTGTGCTGATACGGTTTGTCACTGGAACGGGAGGTATTAAACGCATCGTCTCTTTGCAGACATTGTTGAGCAGTTTGAGGTTGTTGATGGCATCGTAGCTAGGTATGTTGGCACTCGAGAGATCTGAATGATCGAAGGGATCTTTTGTAAAGATATCATGGTTGGTGTTTAGCTTTTCAAAGAGCGGTTTAACTTCGGCTCGAAGAGCGTCCTGGATATCTTGATGCTGAGCTAGCAACCACAGGCACCATGACAACGAAGTGCTTGTCGTTTCGTGTCTAATTGGAAAAGAAAGAAAAAAAATTGAAAGCATATGTTAGATTGAATTTTCTACATAAAGCATATTGATAAGCATTTTGTTTACCCGGCTGCGAGGAAAGTCAAGCACTGGTTTTGGAGTTCCTTGATGGAAAACTTGTCGCCTTGCTCCTCAGATGACTTGATCATGAGACATAGGAGATTGTTATGGTTCATCTTGTCTGCACGCTCGATGCCTCGATGGACGACCGCTTCACTTTCTTCGTCTAGCCAGCGGAGAGCCCATGCAAACTCGAGATTCCTTTTGGTCGGCACTTTTCTTAAAAACGGAAAGAAGAAGGATAAGAACTGGAGCAAGCTGAACGCTCGATCTGTAGAGAAGATGGTGAGATAGGCGCTGCTCAACTTGTTGCTCTTTTCTGTTCCATCGTATTTGACTGAGCTGAAATCCTGGCCGAAACCTGCCAAGCCGATCACGTCCAAAGTGGCAAGACTCAAGCCATGGGATACAATGACTTCAGCCGGTTCTTCTCCTTTGCCTTCAATCTCTCTGAGCCATTTTTCGCAAAGATGAACGGCTGGTATGGCCATCAATGGTGCGAGATCACGGATTGTTTGGACAGAAAAGGCAGGGTTGAGCATTTTTCGTTGACGTCGATGTACTTCACCCTAGCAAGTGAAAATTGAAAAATTTACAGATTTATCGGTTATCTACCGTCCCTTAATGCTTGGAGTCTTAATACGCACCTCTGCAACCAAGAGACCTTCGCCAAGAAGACGCTTCAAAAAGATAACACTGTCGGGAGGCTTTGCGTAGTCATAGACGCGAGTTGTCAAGATTTCTCGCAATGCGACTGGATCGGTAACCAAGAGTCTGAGAGTAATTACTTGTTAGCACGAAATTATATTATAATTGAAGAACGGATTACTACCTTGGGGTATTCCAAGGACCATGATACAAAAGCACACCGCCGTATTTCTCGATCCATTTCTTATGAGGAACTCCTGACTATTATTGTTTGGGATAGCATTAACATCCAGCAGTCGATCATCAACACCATTGTTTAACAACAACAATGCAAGTGAAGTACCTCTTCGCGAAAGATCTCACGCATGTTACCGCCAAAAGGAACCAAGCGATCAACGGGTGGACCGGGTACCTTGCTGATAGGATGAAGGTATAGATTGTATACAATGTATCGTGCCACACTGTATGCAACTGCAGTGGATACACCAACTGCCAAAGCAACTTGTCCGACGGATGCAGTTAAACCTAACGGTCCAAGTACATGTTGATCCAACTGACGCTGAAGTTGCCTTTCGATAGACTGCGCTAGTTTTTGTACAAGGTCGATGCGATCTCGTATAATATCCATAGAGGAGAAAAGAAAAATAAAGAAGGGACGAGGAACAAGAGAATGTTTGACGGCGATGTTTGGCATTTAAGACCGCGCGCCCTGCTCGGGAAGGGAATATTTGTATTTCCGTTCCAGAGCAGGTGTTCCAAATGTGGTGAAATGACGAATCCATCACCTTTTTGTTGTCAAACGTGTCTTGACTGAAAAAAACCTGTGCCTGGAATCTCTAATATAGCTCGGCGTATTGAACTCCGTGGGCTTTTCATCTGTGTTGAATGTAGACATTCATCGTGCAGTCAACATGCTTGATCGAATAAATATGGTCCGCCGCTTAGTAACATTACCATCTTTTACATAATTGATGTGATTGAGTGAGGAGTAAGTATTAGGCTTGTGTCTCTTTGAAGAGGGTCAAAGCATATAGTTTGAGCCTGCTACTTATCGGCATAAAAGGAACAACTAGCTACTCTCGTCTGTGGAGTAAAGATTTTTGTGCAATGAAGATATGAAACGTGTTCTGTGTTACGTGACCTCCACGCAGATAAGGAAAACGCCACACACAAGTTTGTAAAATTATACGTGGCAAGTTGCATGCTATTCGCCCTTTTCGGGAAAAAATGCCCTTAATCCCATTGTCTAAAGCGCAGTGACGTTGAGCAAGCATCCAGACGTTTGCTCAGCATATGTAATGTCCGTTTATATAGTCCATTGGCGTATGTAGTGTAGGTGATGCCTTGTCCCTTGCAGTCATGTTATCGTTATTAACCATATACTCAAGTTGATCCAATTATAGCAGTATTGCAGATGAACCAAAGAATTTGTTAAAGCAAAGCAATCTGGCGCGTTTCTATATGCCGTTATGCGCGACTTGGACAGAAGATCTTTAGCAGAGTCGTATAGAGATAAGATGAACTTTGATGGCGCGTCTGTGCGGGGTTAAGAAAAAAAATAGTTTCAAAGAAACATTTTCGAAAATGGAAGAGGCAGAGGTGTCGGCAATCCTCAACAAAACAACTTTTGCTAAATGCAACGCGAAAGATTGAGAAAACGAAAAACAAACAACATGACAAACAAACATGCGGATATTATTCGCCTGCCTTAAAAATTTACCACACGCGGTAAAATATAGATACTTGCAGATATGTTGATGATGAATAAAAAGAAATGTCGCGTTTTTTTTGTTTTGCTTGGATAGAAACAATCTGCTGATCAAAATGGAAAAATTTTACGGTCGGCGATGCCAGTCGATTGAAAAGACCTTGGAAAAATAAGAGCAACACACAGCATGGTAATAGCCAAGAGAAAATAAAATGGCACTGATTGCTGACATAAGTGCTTGAAACGCCAATGGGCCGCCTCACATCAGACCATGCGGAAAATGGCTAGTTAGAAGGAAAGCACCAACGTGGTGATGCATCTGTCACCGCGTTGCTCGTAGAAAGATTTGAATCGAAGCTGCAACGATACACAAATGATATCAGTCAAAATCTCTCGAACGTTGCACCGCCCTCGGGAAGATGCTATAGCACCTGCTGCATCGAACTGGTCGAAACCAACGTCGCCCGGATCACCCGAGTAGCGTCCGAGAGTCAAGTCAAGTCAAGGCGGGAAAGCTACCGAGTGGATTGAGAGTGTTGCAAAGATTTAGCAGTTTGGTCTTGTCTTTTAATGCAAGCCGTACACGTTGAAGACGAGGTCTCAAATGCAATATGGTCGATTCAATATCTTGAAACGCAAATTCAATGTCGCTTGGGTATATCAATCGATGATAAATGAAAAGATATACCGGATGGTTCATAGTCAGCATTGAGACCTCATTTTCTTTACCGGGTGTGCCACTCCGGAAATAGATTGGCTTTTGGTCGGTGCCCGGATCTCCAGCCGAATCACCGACCTCTCGTCCTACCAAGTACATCACTCGTGTGTCATTCAAAGAAAGTATGGCATATTTTCTTTTCATTAAAATGATGATGAATTATGTTTGAGGTATTCATGACAGCGCAAAATGATATGTGAAAGAGAGTATGTACAATACAGTAGGAAAGAGAAAAAGAGAGAGGGGAGAACGAAAACGAGAGATAACACATGTGTGGTATAATTAGATTGAAAATCTTCTAACTAAAGGCTCGCCGCCCGCGAGCCAAGGGGCGTCGTCGGAGTACATGATATCTGCTGCCATTTTGTCGTTCGTGGCATTCAGTAGTAAAGGAGATGCTTGTGGCTGATAAAAGTATGCGTCTCTGGCAATAATCTCAATATGCATAAAGCCACGCATTTCCTCCTTCTGGTCGCGCGATTTTCTGTTATCGAGAACGACAGTGAATGGGCAAGGGAAGGCAGCGTCCGTTAGCGTGAATTTCGTCCGTTCATCGTCTGATAATGCTTCGAGTCTGGCTTGGTTCTTGTAATCGAAGCGGCACATGCCCTTCGAGCCGTCTAGAGAGTCCTGCTCGTACCACCAAACAGGCGCAACTACCCGGCGTACATTATGTCCGAGTATGAGTGACCGAGGTGGCAAAGGACCGGCGGCTTCGTGGAGTTCAGTCTTGTTGGGAGCAGAAGACATCATCATCATCATGGTAACTGGGCGTTGTCTAGCTGTAGAAGCCTTCGGTTTAGGTTGTGGATGGAATTCAATCACGCAAGGACCGAGTGAAGGATGATTTAATTGACATGACTGATGGTGGCGGTTGTAGCTAGACTCGAGTACGTATTGGCAATGGTCTTCAAAACGTATCCAATTGAGGTATCGTCTTCGTTCAGTTGGTTCTGTGCATGGCCTGTCAAGGAGACATTGTAGTACCACACAGGCTCTAATGTTCGAAAGATGCCCCTAGTCTCGTATATGGCAGCAGGTGGAGGTGTACGAGGATATTGAGAAGATGTGGCGGTAGAGATGGATGCCATTGATGCTGCCGGAGACGGGCCAAAGGCATTTTGATGCTTTTTGGTCGACTTCTTGCCACGTTTTAAGATATTCTTCAAGGACTTCATGGAGTACAGAATAATATGTAGATGAAGACGAAACTAGTCGGTTGGATTGAGGCAACAGACGCCATTTTTATATTGCCTGCAGGCAAAGCGCGGAATTTCAACCCGAATATAACAACTTTTTTTTGTTACGTGTGTGATTGCGGTCTTTGGCACACCAGCCATCATCTCCTATACTACGAATTTATCTGTCATTGAACTCCTCATTTTTTGCTGCGGCCGAAGCTTCCCTTTCTCTATATATCTCGTTTAGATCTTTCTCGGTTACACCTGCTGCCGATTCAGCTACTAAACGATTTCCCGCGTAGTAGTTCTGTGTTTCCATTATCCTTTTATTTTAAAGCAGCGCGTAAAGTAAACACCAATTACGCACCCAGTCAGATTCGCAACTTTTTGTGCGTGGATCGTGTACAGGGCTCGCCATCAGGAGAATAAGCCAATGTACCCTGGATCGTCTCATGCAGGAGCGCGAACCCCCATTGAGTAAGGTCTTTCGCGAAAACCTCGGCTCATTGTTTGCCAGAAAAAAAAACAAATAAAAAGTACAAAGAACCTGATTCTGGTATAACACAGCCTCAAATGCGTTAAATGGAAATCTCGCTTTTGCGCGCGTGTTGCTTTGCTAACAAATTAAGATGATTGTCCTCCTACTTTTTACCGTTCCTCTCCCTCTCCCCCCAATTTCCTGCTTCTCCTTGGGTTGGCGTCCTTTCCATGCAATGAAGAAAGAGAGAGAGAGAGGCGAACCCTGCGCCGCTGGTCTGTCAGATCATATGCAGTGGTGCTAAATGCATTGCCTTTAGCTGCGCACGTTTTTTTTCCTTGCCCCGAAAAACGAATCTAAACCATAACCTTTTCGTTGTATATTCAGATCCCTAAACCTTGTTTTTTTTCCTTCTTTGATAAAGACGATGTAATGATAAGGAAGCATTATTCCAAATTAAATCATTGCAGGTTATTGCGGTTATGACGGGCCGATGCGGGGTACAAGTGGCGAAAGAAAGTGAACCGCCGAGACGGCAAGGTGGACGCGCACGCAATTGCTTCCCTAAATAACCTAAACGCCTTGGCTTGCCTTGGCATCATTGGCGGATCTTTGTTTACAGCAATTGGTGTTGGCCCTTTTTTTTCTTTTCCAGCATTCTATAGAATATACGATGCGAGAAGGAGAGAAAACACCACGTGGTAAGCAAATATCCTTTAAATGGACAAATACAAAGGATCTCGACAGATTTGGAAACTCGTGTGAGTTTGTGGAACAGGTTTTGTTGCAGTACCTGGAATCCTTCTTTACTGCAGAGTTTCCTTCCGGACTGGCTTGCTGCAACCCACGAATGTATGGCGTAAAGACATCGGTAAAGAAATAATAGCATCATTTCTTTTAATAGACGCGCGAGAGGCAAAGAAAGCATCACGTTGTCTGGACTCGGCATTTTTATTTTTTGCCATAAAGACAACACGACAAACTTTGTTCTTATTGCAAGGAGAGACAATGTCTCATTTGTCGATCGTTTCCATGTCAACAAGCGGCAGATGCGAATTATCTATATGCAATAATGAGGCTTCGCATGGAGAAGTTAACTGATCGATTTTTTGCTGAATGCTATTTCCAAAATGACAGAAATTCATTTCATTAATCGTAGGCGAAAGCAGAACATTCCATTTATGTACTGTTAGCAGTACAAGGCTGATCTTACGTAAAATCGTTTGTCACTCAGCCACGAGCTTCACTCTTTTGTGATCTTTTTGAATAGGATATGGGAACGGACCGAGCTAACAGGCATAGAGCGCGGACTGACGGCGAAAAGCGAAGCGTTTCAACAAGGCAACGAGAGTAACACTAAGCAATTATTGCATCTAGAAAGTTTACTCAAGGGCCCAGTCGCCAAAGATCGCTTAGCGCCAAAAAAAAAGAACTTGATGCATAAAGTTCGAAACGACAATGTCCTTGAATGGAAAAACTTAAGATGAAAAAGATTACGTCAAGAACTTCTTTGAAATACTAAAGACTCGATACAAAACTTGTTTATTTGACAATTTAAATGATGTTACACATATTATTATCGACAACTAGTAAAAAGACGTCAAAGCTTGAGAAAAGAAAGAAAAAGAAAATGGGGCATAGGTGAGGGATAGGATATACATAGATAGAGAATGAGCTATACATAAGAATAATAATATAAACAAACGATATATGATATATACACAAAGATTGAGATAGAGAAAGCAATCGGGGCATAGGAGACGGAGAATTCAAAAGGGCTTAGGATGGTAGACTTTTGGAAATACGAAGCTGAGCTTCCTGGGAACCTAGAATACGGGGCTCTTTGTTAATATAACCATATACTTTTGCATCGTACAAAGCAGTTTCACAGGCTAGAAGAAAAAAGCTTACCATGCTCAGCAGCTAGTTGATATAGATTCTTGGCTCTTGAATGATCAATGGGCACAATGTTGTCCCATCCATGCTCATAATATTCAGCTAAATAGAACAATGCTTCTGCATAATCAAGTTCGTCTTGTTCATCAAGTGCTTCTTCATCCAGCAAATCTTGATGATGCGTCACAATGCGGCCGAACCATTCAAAGGCCTTAGCCCGGTCCTTTTCGACGCCGAGTCCAGAATGGAAGCACTTTGCAACATGGATAAACACTTTAGGTTCGCCACCATCTTGCGTTGCCAACTTCAGCAGACTTGCAGCTGCTTCCGAAGGTCGCGCGGGGACATTGCCCCAACCGTAAAGCTGATACAGAGAGACCATGATCATTGCTGCCTTTTTTTGGTCAACAGGAGCGTGGTCATATGCGGCCTTGAACAGTGCATAAGCATTGTTCATCTCTTGTCGTTGTTGATGTAGCAGACGTGCAAGTGCAAGTTCTGCGAGCCACCAGCCGCCTTCGCCGGTCTTGTCGTGTCGTTCTTGTCGCTGGCCTAGCTTGACTGCTACTTCGTACCATTCTCTGGCAAGCTCCACGTTGGGTGGCACATGGATACCATGTTCGTGGTAGATACCAATAAAGAGTGTGGCAGTCTTGTCGCCTTCCTGTGCAGCGCGACAAAACAAGTCGTATGCTTTTTCGAAATCTTGCGCTACGATGCCCGGCTTGCCAGAATGGTAAAGCTTTCCAAGTTCACGCTGGGAATCGCTTGATCCCATTTGTGCAGAGCGTTCAAACCAATCGAATGCTTCTGCAGCGCTGTTCTCGTTGTTGTCTAGATCCATCAATAGCTGGGCGAGTTCAAACATGGCATCCTTGTCACCTTGCTCGGCTGCTTGTCGGAAATGATGCAATGCAACTGCTGGATCCGGTAATAGAAACATCGTTGATGGGTTGCGTTCGTCGCGGATGCCATACAAGTAATAGAGACCAATGTAATAATGGGCGCGTGGATGCTTCCTTGATTCACAGGCGAATTTGTACCATTGCAAAGCTTCCATATCCTTGTGCAGAGTCGGATCTTGAGTAGGCACTCGACCTTGAGCATGCATTTGACCAATACGGAACATGGCTTCAGCGTCCTGCGTAGCTTCAGCGGATCGCAGATACCATTCAAGTGCTCGACGATCGTCTTGAGGTACGCCGAGACCAAGTTCGTGACATTGTCCCAAGGAGTTGTAAGCATCAACGCAGTGTTCGTTCTGTGCACACTCCATAAGCTCACGATATCCTGCTTCGGGATCAGCTGGAAGACCGGCCAAGCCAGCAATCTGGTATCGTGCTTTCATGACGCGAGATAGCAAATGTCCATGACTGGCTGCGCGTTCGTAAAACTCGAGTGCAGCTGCAAACTGCTCTTGGGCATGCCAAGACTGTGCGGCTAGGAACATGGCTTCAACATGACCCATAGCAGCTGCTTGTTGGAAGCAGCGCGTAGCAAGTTCCTGTTCTCCTTGCTGTTTTTGCAATATCATCTCGGCGTCTTGTTCGTCGGGCCGACTTCCATCGTCATCGTCGATGCTCATCATAACGGTCGCAGCCAAGTCTGACTCTGACGCTGCTGTTGCTGCTGCTGGAGCAGGGCTAGTAACCGCACCTGCTTGATGAAGCTGACCAAGTAGAACCAAGGATTCGGCGTCGCCAGATCGAACAGCTTCTGCCAAAAGCTCCATGGCACGTTCAAATTTGGTATTCTTTTGTTGACTTTGCTCGGATGATGTTTGAAGTAGCAGACTAGCGAGTGCACGCATTGAAGGAGCATGGCCTAGAGCAATAGACTTGTGCCACCAAGCGATTGCAACATCTTCGTCACCGTTTTCTAGCGCCATCTGGCCTAGTGCCCAGCTACTAGCAGCATATTTGACAGCTGATCGTGTGAACCAAACGACTGCTTCGCCCAAGTTGATATCAACATTGTATAAACCTCTCCAGTAAGCCATGCCTACATATAGAAAAAAATGGGTTAATGCATACGTACAATTTGCTGCCATAGTCCTTGTAATCTTAAGTATATTTACCCATTTTGTGCTGGGCTTCAGGATGTCCTTGTTCGGCGCTAGTCTGATAGTATAGGAAAGCCTTGGAATCATCTTTTTCGACACCGAGACCCTGCTCGTAGGCTGCGGCGAGTTTAATCATGGCTTCAAGATCCTTGGCAACATCGGCAGCTTGTTGGTACCACACCACTGCTTGCGCCAGATCGATCTTAACACCGTTGCCAAGTCGATAACATTCACCTATGAATTATCTATTGTCAGAGAGGCATTCAAGATACATGGTAGGAGAGCCGTTACCAAGCCAGTAAAAGGATTGCTCGAATGCATCTTTTTCAGCCAAATTGAGAAGCATTTCAAACGCTTCCTGCTTTGTCAGGGATCCAGTGTTGACATTGACGGGCTGAGAAGCAGCAGCAGCATCTTGTTCTTGAGCATTTCCCAGCATTGTAATGTATCCAAGTATATAACGTGCAACCATAAACCGAGATGATTTGCCGATGCGTGTTTCTGCAAGACTGCTATCACGAGCTGCAATGAGATATTGTGTGAATGCTTCTTGGAACTGATTCTGAGAATGATAAACTTGAGCGGCAGCAAAGGATGCTCTGGAAAGCAAAGATATGATGATAAAGTGAGTATACAAGGGATAGATACTTCCCTTTTATCAACGAACTTACACTGGTGCTCCAAGTTTCGCTGCAGCGTGATAGAGTTCCAAGGCCTTTGTAATATCAGTTTCCACTGCTAGTCCATTCTGATAATAGCTTCCAAGAAGCAATGTCGCTCTGGCATCATTTTGTTCGGCTGCTAATTGCAGTAACTGGAATGCTGTTTGATAGTCTTGTGCTATGCCGAAACCGGCATCGTAAAGCATTGCTAGTTCGCGCTGTGCTACGGCATCACCCAAGGAAGCCGCCTTTTGATACCAATGAATCATGAGTTCACGCTGCTCGTGTTGATTGCCGAATCGTGAAACCAAAGCGCCACCTTTAGGCTCGTTGCCTCCAGTAGCGATGCGATATAGCATAGCGAGAGATGTCATTGCGGCGATAACGCCCTTCTTGGCGGCTTTTTCAAAGCAGATACGAGCTCGATGTAAATCGACAGGTGTGCCGGCGATTCCCTTTGCATAGTATAAACCAAGGCTGTACAAGGCGACTTTGTGGCCCTTGCGCGCTGCTTTTTCGTACCATGGCATGGCGCTTTTTCTGTCTCGGGAAACACCTTGACCATTGGACAGCATTAATGCAACCTGTTTCCAAAGTAGCAACACATGATGTTATGTAAGTAATTACTTTAGTCAGCTCCAAGAGACCCTTTAGTTTATTACCTGAAACTCGGCATCGGTGTCACCTGTTTGTGCAGCGATCATGTAATGCTTGAATGCGATCTTGAGATCACATGGACATACACCTTCAAGTCCTTCTTCGTAGCAAGCAGCTAACCAATAGTTTGCGGCGCCATCCTGGTCGTCCTTAGCGAGAGTTACAAGAATATTGAATGCCTTGGATGGGTCTTTCTTCACACCGGCCCAGCCGTGCAAATAGTATCGTGCAATCATGAGCAAGGCTTTGCTGGTAGCCATATGCGAAGCAACCTCGGTTGAAGCAGCTGCTTTTTGGAACCAGTCGAAAGCGTCGCGGTATCTGTCCATACTGAACAGCAATTGTCCGAGAACAAGTTGAGCAGCACCTTGGAAGGGGCTTGTGATACGTGCAGCTTTTTGATAGTGCTCCATGGCTATCTCTTGGCTCGCTTGAACGCCGCCACAACCGCGCTCATAGCATGATCCAACCAAACAGAGTGCACGAACGTCGCCCTGAGAAGCAGCTCGTCGAAACCACAAAAGCGCCGTTTTCTCGTCCTTTTTGCCCAACAGTCCCTGAGCAAACATAAGACCGATGATACGTTGAGCGGGTGCAAAACCAGCTTTGGCTGATCGGTGAAGAAATCGTCCTGCTTCCTTGTAATCTACTTGCAAACCAAGGCCACCAAGTCGATAGTGTAATCCAACAATATATTGAGCGACTGCATCGTCGGCGTTAACGGCAGCTGTCTTGTAGTAGTACAAAGCTTGTTCGTAATCTGCATCTACCCCTTGGCCATGCTCAAACATGATACCGAGCTTCAGGAGTGCGCGCGCATTGTTCTATATGCAATGGAAAATTATGAGTGAGTCCAAAGGTTACGCCACAATTGTTACACAATGGGGGAGGAGAAAATACGTACCACTTGAGCAGCATGCTCGAGCCAATGTTTGCCTTCCTTGATGTTCTCTTTGTGATCCACAAGCAAAATACCCAAAGCTGCTTGAGCATCAGTAAATCCTTGTTGGGCACTTGATAAAAGATATTGTTCGGCAATGTCGATATCTTTTTCAACAACGATGCCTTGTTCAAAGTAAACGCCGGTAATATATTGGCCATACCTAATGGAGAGATATACAGGGTTTAATTTGATGCTACACACACAAAAATGTATATAAATAAATGTCACTTTGCTTACTTGTTTCCATTTTGGGCGCTTTTATGGAACCATTCTAGCGCCATCGCTGCATCCTCGGTAACACCTTGTCCTTTGAATATGAGTTCGCCGAGTCGGTATTGCGCTAAACCCGCGACGTAATGAGCTTCCTTATGTTGCTCTACAAAATCAGGCTCCAGCTCTGCAGCGGCCTTGAACCAGTGTGCTGCCTCCACCATGTTGGATGCACGGTAGAAATGTTCAGCTAGCGGATAAAATGATTCCCAGCAACCGAGGTCGGCTAGTTTTCTGAGTTGATTGAATCCTTTATCGGTATCGAGGGCTGTTCCCCATCCTTCCAGGAGACACCGAGCAGACCAGACTAAGGCGCATGGATCGTTTGTTTCTTGACCCCAGAGAGTGATGGTCTGAAACACTTTAGATTGGTCATCAGATGTTCGTGCAGATACGATAGCTTGTCGCAATATTCTGTGGGAATCGCTGCGGTTTTCTTTAAGTTGCTGCAGGAGATCTTGAGGATTTGTGGGCTGCTGCAGGTCTTGCTCTTCTTCATCATCAGAACCTTGGATATTAGTGCTTGCAGCGGCTAATTTGTCCTCGTCGCATGTAGAAGGCCAGTCTTGGCAAAATTGAGATCGACGGGATATAGTGGATGAAAATGCCGTAACTGTCGTAATCGTGCTGGCGGGGTCCAATTGAGAAAACATGCCGCCAGACCACATCATGCTGGCGCTGCTACCGGCGCTTGAGGAGAGCCGGGTATTGCTATCGTTCGTTTCGTAAGAGAGAATCGAGCGTGTCCGCCGAGAAGAGGAGACTGGTTGCCATGGAGGTGAGGGTGAGCGAGGCGTGTGCCTGTGTGGTCTGTGCACGAATGGACGACTTTGCCTTGATGAGACCTTGTCTTGTTCAGTGGCACTTTCGAGCCCAGGTGATAATGATGATGGCTGCGTCGTCTCTGCAGTATCTGATACTGATTGTGCTGGTGCGTCTGATGTTGCCACGGTCGGTACAAGGATGGATTCACGACTAAAGCGTCGCGAGAACCGTTTCAGGCTCTTGATAGATCCAGGTCGACTATTGCTGCTACGACTTCTCGCCGTAGAAGACGATATACTTCTTTCCGACGTCGGTCGGCTATGATGACTGCCCATGCCCAACCGTTTTCAAATCAATCGAAAGGGGGACAGAATATCGTAAAAAAAGAAGAAAGAAGCAGTGATATATAAATACGTGTGCGTGCGCAAGAAATAAATAAATAAATAAGAAAAAAAATGAAGAGGACGTGTATCTCTGCACTCCACAAACTCTCTCCCCCAAAAAGAAAATAGCCTGGCAAGATGAAATGCATGTCCAAAATTGGATATCGAAAAACATGGACGGCGTGTTCCTGGTGGGAATCGAGTGCTCAGTGCGCCAACAGACCCTCTGAGTTTGCAAAATTCCCAATCATTTGATGGGCGAAGCACGCGGGTCAGCGCCAATTCACGTAGCAGCGCCAATGAGAGAAAAGTGATGCGCCCTTACTCGAACGAGGACACAACGACAACTACGATTTTTCATGCGGCCGTGCACGCAAAAAAGGCACACGCTTTTTTGTTTGTTTTTTCTTTCTTTTTCATAAGTTAGGTCGCACATGGCGCCCGCGTCATTTTTACTTGTCACTTGACGTCTTTAGTAACCGGGAAACGGCGGCTTCTACATCTACAATTCTAGCTTTGAGACTGGGACGCGCCAGGCGTTCCTCCCACTCCTTCCATCTAGTTCCATCCTTGAATTTATCTAGGAGTTCCTGGGTGGTTTCTACAATGTTGCCTTTGGGTGTAATCGTATTAACAGACAATGTGTCACTAGTGGATTGCTGTTGTTGTTGTTGTTGCTCTGTTGTGCTGCTGTCTGTGTTGGTGGCGTGGCGGACAAAATTAGACAAGTTCTGCACTGCTCGGACAGATGCCGCGGTTGGCAAAATTAGTTGAAACACGTGTGGTTGATCAACAAACAATTCCAACTGCACATTGGTAGGTCGATAGTCATCATCTTTAAGTTCTTCTTTGCATTGGTTGGAAGCTGCGAGTGCTAGATAGATGGATTCGTCCCGTAATCTCTCAGCTGTGCCTGCTTGCTATTTAGAACGCCTTGTTTAGTCACTATCCACATCTGTACACAAAACAACAACAATCCCACGCTCTTGTTGTGCTATACTTGCCACTAGTAACTTTGGTAGACCTCGGAGGCGGTGCTTGTCAAAAATAGGACTCACAAAAGGATGCTTCAAAACTCTGTTGTCGGCATAAATTTGAACGCGGTCAATGTCATCCTCGTGATGTAGCACGGAACGCGACGATGAAGAGCTAGGACGACCGAACGCAGCAGGAGAAGCTGCTTCCTTCAAAAGTTCGGATTTTGGACGCGGTAACCGGTTGTAATCGATTGCGGCAGATGGTGCGTGCTTAAATCCAACTGCTGGCAGATAGTCCGTAAGGACGTTTGAGACGATGGACGGCAGAGAATGCGTGAGATCTAACCTGGTGCAAGTTAAATCATAGTTGATAAAAATTTAGATCATATCATTGATGAAGTGCAGAGCAAGAAGTAAGGAGAAACGCACAACTTACCATGGTGATAGTGTCATTGCACCAGCTGGTGCCTGCAACCCAGCATCCCGCAGTGCCAGTAGCAAAGCAAATGTCAACCCTCCTCCCGCAGAGTCTCCAGCAACAACTATCGTGCTTGGGTCGATGTTATTTGGGGACTCAGTCAGATACATGTAGGCTGCCAGCGCATCCTCTACAGCAGCAGGGAAAGGATGTTGTGGGGCTAGACGATAATCTATTGAAAAGACGCGAGCATCCGACAACTTTTTAAAGGAGCATTTAGTAAAATATTAGAAGAACCTTATGTAGTAGGACATCTTACCTTTGCCAACTTGCTCAAAAACTGTCGATACATGGCGTAGGAGCAGAGATAGTAGGCGCCTCCGTGAAGATACAAGATGGTCCTCTTCTTTTCTGAACTCTGCTGCCGACTTTCAAGCCATTCGCCCCGCAATTCAGGCACCTGGTCACGATCGCTCCGCCAATCCCATCCGATCGCTCGTTCGTCTTCTAGACTAAACTGTTTTTCCAGCTGTTTACCAGCCTTTTGACGAAATTCTTGGGGTATCCAGGCCTTTTCACGGTTGATGCCAGCGGGTATAGGGATTCCTTTGACTGTCGTGATAGATTGTAACTCTTCGACTGTCTTTGTTGTTGAACGCTGTAGAAAGTCAGAAATGATCGCTATGGCGAGGTCAAACGAAAGCGACCATGACTCTGCAGGTGGGCCTGGATTTATCACAATCATCAACATCCTTTTGTGTGAGAGAGATGAAAAAAATATATAATAAAGGAGGAGGAGCAGGCATGTCCCTTGACCTACCCTTTTTGTAATGACGATATATCGTTTGTGCTATCAGTGGCATGGGTGGTATAAGATGCGACCATAGTCTCGGAGGGATACCCGTTGTAGGCTTGTTTGGAGTTGGACGACTTTTACGAAGAGATATCTTGCTCTGCTCTCCTGCAGCGGCACGCCGCATTTTGGTGGTGGTGAAAGATGCTGATGATATGAGTTTATTGACCTTTTTCAACTTTGGCCGTGTAGTTCTGACCGTTGACATGAAAAAAGCGAAAGAGAAAGGGAAAAGAAGAACATGGTAACGGCCAATGTGAAGAGGATAATTAAAATCCGTGGTGCCACATGCCATCATCAGGGTCCGCTCGATGAGAAAAAAAAGTGAACCCTTGTTGCATATAGATATGTACTCAAATACTCATTATTAACAGCTGACAACAGAAATTGGATTATGTCATGCTAGCGGCGTAGCCATAGTAATCATCATGAAACTTTACATCCCGGTTACCAAGATGTTGAAAGGATAAAGGGAAGACTCACATAGATATACTTTTTTTATGTAGAGCAGGGAAGAAAAACGAAAAAGAACACACCGCTAATTTATGACGATCCCCTTTCTCCGCCAAATATATATATCAACGCTTTGATAACAGAGAACCAGAGAACCACTGAAACATGAGAGTGAGTTGAGGAGCACCGTGCAGGTTGCCACAGCCCCCGCATGAAGTCCTTTTCTTTGAAACGCCGCACTTTTATTCTTTGCAACCTATAGCAACCCTTTAGAGATGTCAGAACCTAGCAACGCCGGCATCATCACTGTGGGCGATGAACGTTGGATTCCAGGATCGCGGAGACCAGACGGAAGCTACCGCAAAGAACGTAAAGTTCGCGCAGGATTCACACCACTAGAAGATTTACAACGCTATACAACACCCAGAGCGCGGCAACAGCAACAGCAACAGCAACAACAACGGCAGAAACAGAAGCAACAAAGACCAGAGGATTCTAAACAAGCTAAACCACAGGCTAAGCAACCGCCGACGAGTGGCAAGTCAGACAACGAGCGACATGTCAGGAACTTGCAAAAGAAGTTGCGACAGGTTCAAGAACTCGAGCAAAAGTTGATCAAAGGCGAAAAGCTGGATGATAACCAACGGGAGAAAGTGAAGAAAGGCAAAGCTCTAAGAGATGAATTAGCCGAGGCAATGGCCAAACTGTCTCTTGAAAAATAATGCATCAGAATAAACATACATCGCGACCACCATCTTCAATTGACCCTGGGCGTTGGTTTTGTATCCGATCTTTACTTCTGGCAGCTTGCGTGGGCTCATCGTACGGCAGCATTTTTACTCCATGGAAAAAGACAGAGAGGGCGAGCTTTAGCGCAGTTGAAGCTTAGGCATCCCAGCAGCAAAGACTCATCGATTGCAGCTTTGTGTTCTGCACGCAGGATATGTA